>JAJOOF010005874.1:0-60702 GCA_029582545.1 Solanum lignicaule
CAACGGCGTGCAGGATGCTGATCCGGGGTACCTGTGTCTGCATCACAATAAGATGCAGGCCAACTGGCATCAGTACATGGAATGTACGAGTATGCGAGCTGGAAAACTAAGCAACAAAGGCCAGAAGGAAAACTGGAAGAAACTGAAAAGCTTACCTAGCTCAACTCAACTCAACCTGACTGACTTGTTTCAATATAAGGCAATTTAAAACAAATGCGATATAAAGAAAGACTGTTTAAAACCTGCTATAAAATCTGTGTGTATACAAAGATACAATAAGCCTGAGATGCATATAGAAATACAATTGAACTGATGTATATAAAAATACAATAATCTCTGTGTATGAAAATACAATAACTGTTGTGGGAGTTTCTCTAACCAACAACCATCACATGGAGATATAGTGATGATATAGCGATCGACCTCACGCTGCCAGAGCATCCTATTCACGGCCAAAGGTATAGGACCTGAACTGCCTAATGGATCCACTAGTCTATATGGAAAAGAATTCATCTAAAAAAATATGATCCTTTTCTACCCATGGTGGCTAACATGGTTCTATGGGGGCTGTGGGTTCTTTGAACGCTCCCCCAATTCGGTGCTCGATACTACTCCCAAAAATGTACTGGATCTTATGTTTTTAAAACATATGTCTTCCAGCTAATTGAGATAATTACTCAAAAACTAACCCGAAGGCTCATTTGGAAATCTCAGTTTCCAACCTTGTTTAAATGTAAAAACATTTCTTTAAAACTTCTTTGGGAATACATAGTTCCCTAATGACTTTGAGAAATGAACTCAACTTTAAACTCTTTACTTAACTTGAAACTCTTGACTCTTTACTCTTTACTTGACTTGCAACTTGAGACTTAGAATGAAGTGAAAATGTTCAATAAAGACTCTTGAACAATTTAGAAAACTTGCTTGAACTCACTTAACCTTGCTTGACTTCACTCTAACTTCTCTTTAACTTGATACTAACTCGCCTTGAATTGGATTATGGATTCAAGGTATATAATCACATGTTATGGATAAGTTCTTGACATTTCGACGCAACTTGAAGTGTTGGAAACAACTTGGAAACATAGGTACAATACCATGGAACATGCATGAGAAAGTGGGGGATAAAAGAGAAGTCTTGGCGTCCTTGGTGCTCTGCAAGGCGTGGAGCGCCAGCCCTAAAACTTCATAGGTGAGTTTGGGGAGCTCTGGCAGGCGCATCGCGCCAGGCCCCCAACCCAGAAATTTCAGCATGTTCATTTTCTCGTTTTCTCACCCTATTTCGCCTAAAATCGAATGGTTTCTTCCCCAATCACTTAGAATCATTAAAAACCCTCAATATACACTAGATTCAACTCATAAATCCATCCGGGAATATGCACCAAACCAACAAGAAACTTCAACAACACAATCAACAACATCAACAACACAACCCAACAACTTCAACAACATAACCAATCTTTTCTCGAAAATAAAACGAGTTTGGCGTGTGGGGGAAAGAATCAACCCAACACTATGAACTCACATATCTATTAGGGATCACCCCCAACGATATCCACGACGATCCTTGACGGGTACTCCTTGCTTGATCTTCTCTTTCTCCTCTTCTTCTCCTCTTCACTCTCAAGCCCTAGCTCTCACTCTTTTAAAATGGGACAAAAATGATTCAAAATAAGCCTAATAGAACAATATAACCCCAAAAGAAATGGCTAGGGAAAAGACCAAAATGCCCTTAAAATTTCCGGACGGATTCCCTGCCAACTGCCCAACTTTCAAAGGGCATAACTCGCTCATACGAACTCGGAATCAAGCAAACTCAGTGGCATTGGAAAGATCATTCCACGAACTTTGCAACCATAACTGGAACTACGCCTAACTCACTCTGAGAGAGAAGTTATGATTGCTCAAAGTTGGCCAAAAACTCACCTTTTTCCATGCTTAGCCAAATTTTCCAGATTTTTAAAATTCCTTCCAAAATGACTATTTCAAATTCTTAAGACTTTCCATAGCCATTTCACATTGCCGGATGTTACACTTAAGGATTTTCATCAGATATTGAGACAAAATATGCATTTGAGCACACTAATTCTATCAAAACATAGCCCTAACTGAGTTGAATTTGTGGACTCATCACACCCCACTAAAGCGGCCCTACCCTGGCGGCACATATTCCTATTGTAGCGGCTTGCACGGAACCGTGAGCTTGTTTAATAATTCCAATACCCTTATTTCACAACACATCTTCAACCAACGATACTCAGAAAATACCATTCACGCTAAGATCAATTCCAGGAGTTCTATTCACCCGAATTAAATTCTGTAAAGTTGTACGGGTTCCTTAACGACTTACCTACCAACCCATGTGATCAAATTCATAACTAGATCACCCCAATTTTTACTAAATTTCCTAAGACGTTAATGACTCCGATTTCGTCTAAATTTAGGCTAGGTTCGGAAATTCCAAGTTACTACGAAAATGTTTTCTGACCTAAAAAATTTCCCCGATGACTTTTCTGTAACGACAAAACTCAGTAGTTACAATACACCACACCAATAAAATGCATTTGAACCATGCCGACACCCGCTATATGTGCTCGATCACATTGTCTGTATATAGGTCGGGGTGGCAATCCCCGACTCGTATCCCTCTGAGGTCAAAGGTCTGGTTCCCTCAAAGTCTTCTCCTGCTCATGTCTTTGTCATGAGAATCGAGCTGGAGCACTTAATGTGGAGCATATTGTTGACTGAGTCTGCATAAACGGTCCTCTACTGGTGGAAGCACCATTGCCTCCTTGATACTTGCCACCCACCCTAGCCCTCTTACTTTGTTCTCCTTCGCTTTCTACTTCACTATTATGTTGATCCTCCTATAATTGTTGAGCATACATGATAATGCTTAAATGTCCACCTAAAAACCAATTAAAAGAGATAGATTTCGTAGTCAATAAAAATACACAACAAAGAGTCGGGGTCGAATCCTACAGGGAATGGTATATCGTAGAGAATTCCTATCAAGAAATTTGGATTTTAAGATTTCTCATTTATAATAGTAAGAAATAATGGGTGTATGATTCAACCAATTTGATAAAAATCTTTGACTATCAATTATTGCAACTAAACTAAAGTATTGAAGAATTCAAGAGTTAACAAGCAACCTAACGGTGCAGGGATTGGAAATCGTTGTCACATAGGGGTAATTGTGATGCTCTATAGTGATGAATATTCATGAATAGACTAAGTCATCTTCATTGATGCTAATTATATTTCGATCTCAAAGAATCTATACTTAGAATCTCTTTTGGGTCTCATATAATTTCCATTCTAAAAAATCAAATACTTTACTATATTCTCTTTTTTGAAAATAGGGCGAATAGGTCCGATCCATAACCTCTATTTTCAAGCAACTTACAAATATCAAATCTAAATTGCTAGTATCGGACTAATTACCCGCTCCAGTCAATCTCTTTCGAGCATCAACCGGAGATTGAAAGTAAGAATTAAGTTTGCAACCTTAATCCATAAATTAACGCCATGCCAATTAGACCAAATTCATGTATAGATAGCAGAAAAATAGAGAATAACACAATATCCACTACATTAAACAAAAACCCAATCCCATAATTGCACCCATAGATCTTGTGGTTTTCGCCACCCATCACAAAAAGTAAAGATATTATACCTTCCATGAAAGCAGCCATGGGTAACATGAAATTAAGCAATTTTAAGTAAACCCACTTTGAATTCAACTACAATTTTTCAATTTCAAGCATGAAGTTGTAAAACCCCAAAAATTAGAATGTTTTCTTCACAAAAGTAATGTATTCTCTCTTTAAACTCTATTTCAGAACTAATCTCCGAGTACCACTTTGGTTCACTTTTGGAGCCTTCAATCTTTTCTTTTAACACTGTCATTTTTGGTGATGATCAGCAAGATCACCTTCCTCATTCGACACATTGCCTTCTCAAATGGAGTCTGTTAACCTAATTCGATAGACTCAAGTACTTTGTACTGTCATTTTGGGTGAGGTTTTACTCATTCAGAGATCAACATTTCTCGAGTGGCGATCAATAATGTTTAGTTTGCATTTTTTTTTATTCTTGGCAATTCATTAAAATATCAATCCTTGCCTTGTCTTTTTTCCCTCATAACTACAAATCATCAATATTTTATAAGAATAAGACAAAATTAGGCATTGAGGACACTAATTATTAATCTAAATAAACCTCAAATATGTGCAAATCTACCACTAATCAATATATGCCATAATCCTTTCTATATCCAAATCCTTGTTCAGGGCATCAACCGAGAGAATGTCCTTCAAGTGTCACAACCCAGGGTTGCCCCTAGATGTAACATGGCGTATAGAACCCCGAAGGACCCCTTACAAGACTTTTAGTTCTCATAACATAAGAAATAGAACAAAGGAATTCAAAACTAGATTTTAAGTCCAACACATTTTATAAAAGTAAATCGGAAGTCTAAAATACTTGTCTCATCATCGCCATCTAATACAATAGAATGAAATTGAACCTAGCCCATACATCATGTCCAAAAGTGAATTACAAGAAGAGAAACAAAAAGAATGATAGTCCGTCCTCGAAACATGAGGACTTACCAAAGCTCGAAATATCTCAAGTCAAGCTCTAGCCACGAAACTAATGACCCTAACTGTCGGACCCTACATTAGGGGAAATGTTGGCTAGAATATGTGTTAGTACAAAAAAATGCATGATAGCCATGCATAGAACATTAAAATATGCTAAAAGGACATTTCATTTCATTACATTCAATTGACCAAACTAAAACATGATATAAGAGAGTTAGAAAACATAAGTCATAAAACCATGGTCAAGGCAACCTAACATCATCTTTGAAACCTTTGAACTCATATGTGATACTTCTTGAAGTAACCTTAGTTCATTATTAATGTGGGGGATTAGCCTTAACCAACATAGAGGCAATGTGAGCTATAACATGATCCCTCGGTGTCACCCTCACCAAAAAGGGTTGTCCTACTTTCCAAGTTAGAACCTTAAACTTCTAGCTTAAGTGGATCCACTAGCTAATGTCTACCTAGACAATCATCCTATGGGGGCACATAGGTAAGGGAATAAAGAGATTTCTAGCAGAAACCTTGCCTCTACTAACGTGAGAGCTTCCATCTCAACATCCTCTCGGTGCTAAGCATAAATTCCACGGAGTAGTTATTAAGTCTTGACTTATCTTCTAATTAAGAGACATGGCTAGTCTCCATATGCCATATCATAGGTAGCTCCTTAGACCATACGTGAGAAAACCTTTCACCGTCCATGATCTTTTCATATTAGCTTTTAATCTTGATTCATTTAAGTGAGAAAGTATTTCTGCCTAAGAATCCCTATTATGTGAGAAAACCTTTCACATCATTCTAGTATATGTTTATGAGAATATCCTTTCAACAGCACAACAACAACAACATCATTGGTACTTTACTCTCAAAGCACCCTTAAAACGTTTGCATACATTTCATGAGAAAATGCATAAGTCCATAATTCACCTATTGAGGTTCAAAACCAACTTTCAATCATCAATACTTAGAAAATATGGGTTATATATGGATTTGATCATAAAAACATGTAAAGCTTGTAAAACATGCTTAAGTTCAGAAAACTCTTCCTTTACAATCAAAATCCCACATCATATGATTCATAACTTGAAATCATGGGGGCTACATGGGTTCATGGAGAAATTATCCAAAAATCATCATATTTCATCCATTCATGCATAAGAGATCATGATTCAATCATTGAAATAAACATTGAAGAGAACCCATGATAATTGAAGAAAATCTTAACTCAATAGAGGAATTCTAATCTTAAAAAATAGAGGAATTTGGGAACCATGAATGGAAGGAATCCATGGATGAAAAACTATAATACCTCAACGCCCAATGCTTAACTTCAATGGAGGAATTGAGGCTTGGCCTTGATTCTATCTTGAATCATTTCTTCTTCTTCAAGTTTCTAGAGAGAGAAATATTTTGGGGAGTAAGAACTTTGATTTTCTTGTGGGTTTTGGAAATAATAACTTCAATGGGTAAGTTTTGGGGTTAAAATTACTTATATAGGGGTCCTAGGCTTAGGCAAAACAGCATAGCTTTGATTCACTTAAAATCGGAAAAGACCCAAAAACCCCTGAACGGATGACATCGACTCACTGCCATGAGGGGCACCACGGCCCATCAAGGGTCACACGGCCTGTAGTGGTGCCTGTGGTCCCTTGACCAGTGGCTAGGTTTTCTCACCTCTTTTCCTCAAAAACAAAGTCAATCCCAAGACCCCTCCCACGTCCTGTGGTAGCCTTCACAAGCTGTCTAGTGGCTCGTGAGGAGGGTCCTATTTTGAGGAAGTGCAGCCTAGCTAGTACCTAGCCTAGAACGAGCATCAACATGGCCTGTGGTGCCTACCACGATGCGCCATGGTGGCCGTGGAAGGTGAGACAGTGCTTGGTGAAGGTATTCTTAAGCTTCTCTTCCTTAGCTCTTGCCCTCTAACATAGCCCTAGCTTATCACCCCCTTGGGAACATTCGTCCTCTAATGGAATTTTAGACACCTTTTGAAAGAAAAGACTCAATACTAGCAACCCATCATGCATGCAATCTCATCAAAATGCACAAAACCAAGGAGGACACATCAACTCCAAGCTAAACATACTTAATGAATCATAAGGAAAGTAGGAACTAAACTTAGAAAACACATATGCATGAAATTTCAAAATTTCTCATATTCAAGGAGGAACTACTTCTCGCAGCTAAAAGCATGCTCAACACAATCTCATAGAGCCTCTATGCAATTCATTCTCAAAAAGCACTGCTAAAGCATGTTCATCAATTCCTCTCATGAAGTCAACTCATACTCAATGCACAACAACATGAGGGAAATCAATCATGTAAACACATTTTCTTTTAAAACACAAGTTTTTCGTAAACATGCATGACATAAGGAAATCATGGGAACACATAAAGCACATGACTTCAAACTAAGTACAAACCATGATGAACTCATTACCTCAAGCTAGAGTAGGAGTAGAAGGAAAAAGATAAGGATATCAGGACATCATATCGGCCTCGGTCTCGCAAGTAGCACCCTAAGCTAAGTGATTCCTTCACAACACTTACATGAAAACAACTTCCCTGTTTCTCAACTTCTTAACTTCCTGGTATAGAATCTCAACCGAAACTTCCTTATAAGAAAGACTTTTATCAACTCCCAACCCTTCTAGGGAAACAATGTATGTCAGATCTCCAACATACTTATTAAGCATAGAGACATGGAAAACCGGATGCACCGATGCTAACTCATTTGGCAACTCTAGCTCATACGCAACCTTACCAACACGTCTCAAAATTTTATATGGGCCTACATACCGGGGACTAAGCTTCCCTTTCTAACCAAACCTCAGTACACCCTTCATGGATGAGATTTTCAATTAAACCCAATCATGAATAACTAACTCACGATCCCTTCTTCTCACATCGGCATAAGACTTTTGCCGACTTTGAGCAGTTTTCAAGTTTTCCCTTATAAGTCGAACTTTCTCTATGGCCTCATTTACCTACTCGAGACCTATTAAGTAACTTCGCCCACCTCAAACCAACCTATGGGATCAACAACACAAGCCCTTAACATATCTTCGAAAGTTTTGATAGTACGCTCCACTTGCCCATCGGTTTGGGGATGAAATGTTATACTAAGTTTAACACGAGTACCAAGACCCTTTTTGAATGACTTCCAAAACTAAGAAGTGAATTGGGTACCACGATCGGAAATAATGGACAAAGGCACTCCATACAACTTTACCATTTATCTTAAGTACATCTTGACATAGTCCTCCGTTGAATAAGAAACTTTGACGGGAAGGAAATGAGTCGATTTCATCATCTGATATACTATCACCCAAATTGAATCATGTTGTCACCGGGTGCGGAGCAAACCAACTATAAAGTCGATGATCAAATCTTCCCACATTCAAATAGGAATGCTAATATCTTGGAACAAACCTCCCTGTTTCTGATGCTCAACCTTTACTTGTTGGCAATTTGGACACCTAGCCAAAAATCCCACAATATCCTTCTTCATCCAATTCCACCAATAGACCTCTCGTAAATCACCGTACATCTTGGTGGCTCTCGAGTTAATGGAATACCATACATAAGGTCTTTCTGATTAAACAGCTATTGCAAACTCTTGTGGTCAGTAAATACATCTACATGAAGTCCATACAAATAGTGCCTCCAAATCATTAAGGCAAAAATGACCACCGCTAGTTCAAGGTCGTGAGTAGGATAATTTTTCTCATGAATTTTAAGATTACCTGAGGCATGGGCAATTACTTTTCCATTTGCATAAGCACACATCCTAGCCCAATTCTCAAAGCGTAACAAGCAACCACAAAACTATATGTCCCTTCCGCTAAGGTCAACACCGGAGTGGAAGTAAGTATATCCTCCAACTCTTGAAAGCTCTTTTCACATTATTCGGACCATACGAACTTAGCCTTCTATTAAGTCAAAGCCGTTAAAGGAGAGGCAATCAAAGAGAAACCCTCAACAAACCTTCTATAATAACCAGCCAAACCCAACAAACTTCTCCTATCCGAAGGAATTAGAGGCTTGGGCAAATACTTGACCGCATCCTCTTCTTAGGATCTACCTCAATACCCTTACTTAAAACAATATGACCAAAGAAAGCTACAGACCTTAACCAAAATTTACATTTGCTAAACTTTTCAAAGAGTCTTTTGTCCTTAAGAACTTGCAACACAATCCTCAAATTATCAATATGCTCATTCTCACTCCTTGAATAGATCAAAATATTATCAATGAACATAAACTTAACATGTCAAAGTATTGTCTAAACACCCTTCTCATCAAATCCATAAGCGCCGCCGGAGAATTAGTAAACCCAAACGACATTACCAAAAACTCATAATGACCATACCGAGTTTGAAAAGCCATATTTGGAATGTCATCTTCTTTCACCCTCAATTGGTGATAACCCAACCGAAAGTCAATCTTAGAGAAATAAGTTGCTCCTTAATGTTGGTCAAATAAATCATCTATCCTTGGAAGATGATACTTATTCTTAATGGTAACCTTATTCAACTGACGATAGTCAATACAAAAACGAAGAGAACCATCTTTCTTTCTAACAAACAAAACTGGAGCACCCCATGGAGAGATACTCAATCGAATTAAACCCTTATCCAACAAATCTTTCAATTGTTCTTTCAACTCCTTAAGTTCTGCCGGAGCCATACGATAAGGAGGAATAGAAATAGGTTGAGTATCTGGGAGAAAGTCAATACCGAAGACTATTTCCCACCCGAGAGGAATACTGGGTAAGTCATCTGGGAACACTTATGGAAACTCATTAACAACGGGGACTAACTCAAGAGAAGGGGTTTCAGAATCTATATCCCTTACCCTCACTAGATGGTAAAAGAAACCCTTTGAAAACATCTTTCTAGCTTTGAGATAAGAAATAACCTGACCCTTAGCAATAGAATTTCCCCACTTCCACTCTAGGACAGGCTCATTCAGGAACTGAAACTTGACTACACGAGTTCTACAATCAATATAAGCATAACATGAGTGCAACCAATACATGCCAAGAATAACATCAAAATCTAACATATCTAGCTCTTCCAAGTCAACAAGAGTAACTCTATGGGACAAGCAAATGGGACACTTTCTATAGACCCTCTTAGCCATAATAGAGTCACCAATAGGAGTAGAGAAAGAAAAAGATTCTAACAACATATCCGGAAGAACATCAAACCTCATAGCCAGATATGGTGTCACAAAAGACAAGGTAGCACCGGGATCAAGTAAAGTATAAACATCAAGTTGGAAAACTTTCAACATACCGGTAACCACATGGTAGAACCCTCTTGTTCACCACTAGTCTGAAGTGCCTAGAAGCAGGTTTTCTTAATAGCATTTAAACCTGAACCACTTGGAGGATCTTGCTTGCCCTATCTTCCTTTACTAATAAGCATCGGGCAATCCCTCATTTTGTGACCACTTTTACCACAATCAAAGCAACCATCCGTGCTGGCTAGGCACTTACCCTCGTGCTTCCTTCCACACTTAATACAAGTAGACCTAGGCTATAAAGATCAACTACCATTACCTCATTGAGGCTTAGCTTTAGATACCCTATCTTTGTTGATCGTAGAAGAAGCATTGAAGGAACTTGGAAAACCTTTGCCGAAATCTAGAATGACCATATTCATCAAACCTTGCATGAAAGAAATTACCATCATTGGTCTTAGCCCTTTTTTACTCCATAGGCTTTCCCTTGAGTTTCTGCTACTCAATTTTTTGTGCATAAACCATGAGACAAGAGATGTCCATGTAATTAATGAGTGTGGTAGTATGGCACTCTTTGACCACGATTTCGGATACACCCGAAACAAACTTATTCATCTTAGCCATTGAGTCCGCAATCATTATTGGAGCATACTTAGACAATAGCGCGAACTTTAGAGCATATTCCCTCACACTCATACTCCCCTGTCGGAGGTTAATAAACTCAAGTACCTTAGATTCCTTCATGTCAAGGGGAAAGAACTTATCAAGAAAAGCGGCCTTAAACTTCTCCAAATCAAGAGGACCCGCATCTTCCAGTCTCCCTTCTTTCCATTGATTATACAAAATTTGAGCCACACCTTTTAGTTGATAAGCGGCCAACTCCACCTTTTCCATCGGCGTAACTCCCATGATCATCAAAACCTTATAGACCTCATCAATAAACTCTTGAAGATCTTTCACAACCTTAGAACCATGAAACTCAAGAGGAATCATTCTAGTGAAGTCCCTCACTCTTGAAGCCGTCGTACCCATATTTGGGTTCACGGGAACCGCAACGTCCCTATTGGCTTGGGTCTTCAAGGTCCTGAGTCAACACTTGAAAAGTAGCCCTAAACTCCGTTTTAGACACTTGCTCGGCCGAAGGATCGACCGAAACTTGAGTATCTTGGGAAGGAGCTTCTTGTTCCTCATTCTCCCTCACATTCCTTCTAGCATGAGCTCTTTGGGTAGCTATATCCTGAAGAACATTGGATAAGGATTAGGAGAGAGACCTTATTGAGTAAAAATCTATCGCACGATTTCGAGTAATGAAAGAAGTGGAGTTTCCTAATCATCTTGTAGCCTTTCATTCATAAATGTGGTGTGCTTCAAACTTATGAACAAAACTCTACTAAACATGGCTTATGAGAAATCCTAGGACAAATCTAAACGTTGTGCTCTTATTACCAAGTTTATCATGAGCCAGGGGTACCCCCTAGATGTAACATGTTGTATAGAACCCTGAAGGACCCCATACAAGCCATTTAATTCTCATAACATAAGAAATAGAACAAAGGAATTAAAAACAACATTTCAAGTCCAACACATTTTATAAAAGTAAAGAGGAAGTCTAAAACACTTGTCTCATCATAACCATTTAATACAATAGAATGGGATTGGGCCTAGACCATACATCATGTCCAAAAGTGAAATACAAGAAACGGAACTAAAACAATGAAAGTCCATCCTCGAAGCATGAGGACTCACCAAAGCTCGTTATATCTCAATTAAACCTCAAGCCACAAAACTGATGACCCTGATTGTCGGACCCTATATTTGGGAAAATGTAGGAAAGAGTATGTGTTTGTACACAACAATGTACCAAGTATCATAGCCATGCATAAAACATGTTAAAAAGGACATTTCATTTCATGACATGCAATTGACCAAAATAAAACATGATATAAGAGAGTTAAAAAACATAAGTCATAAAACCATGGTCAATGCAAGCTAACATCATCTTTAAAACCTTTGAACTCATATGCGATACTTCTTGATGTAACCTTAGTTCTTTATAAATGTGGGGGATTAGCCTTAACCGACATAGAGACCATGTGAGCTATAACATGATCCCCAAGTGTCTCCAACACCGAAAAGGCTTGTCTTACTTATCAAGGTAGAACAATGAACTTCTAGCTTAAGTGGATCCACTAGCTAATGTATTCCTAGACAATCATCCTATGGGGGCACATAGGTAAGGGATAAAGAGATTGCTACTAGAAACCCGACCTCTACTGACGTGAGAGCTTTCATCTCAATATCTTTTCGGTGCTAAGCAGAAATCCCACAGAGTAGTTATTAAGTCTTGACTTATCATCTCATTAAGAGACATGGGTATTCTTTACATGCCTTATCATAGGAAATTTCATTAGACAGTTCGTGAGAAAACCTTTCACCGTACATGATCTTTTCATATTAGCTTTTAATCATTAATTCAATTAGGTGAGAAATCGTTTCAACATAATAATCCTTATTATGTGAGAAAACCTTTCACATCTTGCTAGTATGTGTTTATGAGAATATCCTTTCAACAACACAACCATATCAACATCATTGATACTTTACTCTCAAAGCACCCTTAAAACATAAACATTTGCAAAGATTTCATAAGAAACTATATAAGTCCATAATGCACCTCTTGAGGTTCAATACCTACTTTCAATCATCAATACTTTGAAAACTTGGGTTATATATGGATTTCATCATAAATACATGTAAAGCTTGCAATACATGCTTAATTTCATAAAACTCTTCCCTTACAATCAAAATCCCACATCATAAGATTCATAACTTGAAAACATGGAGGTTACATGGGTTAGTGGGGAAATCATCATATTTGATCAATTCATGAATAAGAGATCATAATCCAATCAGTTAAATCAACATTGAAGAGAGTCCATGATAAATGAAGAAAATCCTAACTCAATTGGAGAATTCTAATCTTTGAAATTAGAGGAATTTGGGCACTCCATGAATAGAAGGAATCCATGGATGAAAACTATCATACCTTAAAGCCTAATGGTTAACTTTAGTGGAGGAATTGAGGCTTGTCCTTGATCATAGCTTGAATCCTTTCTTCTTCTTTTTCAAGTTTCTAAAGAGAGAAATATATTGGGGAGGAAGAACTTTGATTTTCCTGTAAGTTTTGGAAATAATGACTTGAATGGATGAGTTTTGGGGTTAAAATTACTTATATAGGGGTCATAGGCTTAGGCAAAAGGACATAACTTTGATTCACTTAAAACCGAAAAAGACTCAAAAACCCCTGAACTGGTGACTGTCGACTCACTGCCACGAGGGGCACCACGGCCCGTAGTGGTGCCCGCGGTCCCTTGACCAGTTGCTAGGTTTTTCCACCCCTTTTCCCCAATAACTAAGTCAATCCCATGACCACTCCCCCGGTCTGTTGTGGCCTTCATGGGCTGTCTAGTGGCTCGTAGGAAGGGTCCTATTTTGGGGAATTGTAGACTTGCTAGTGCCTAGCCTACCAAGAGCATCACCATGGCCCATGGTCCCTACAACGAGGCATCATGGTGGCCTGGCCTCTCACTTATATCAAGTGATCCACGAGGCCACCTACAAAGCAATGAATCCTCGAACTCAACGTACTTACCAAATCTGGAGAAATTCTAGATAATTGGATAAACAACAGTCTGTATTCTTCTAAATGAAGATCATGGAGCTTTAAATCTAGAAATTCATCTACCATTGCCTCTATAAGCTCTAATGGCAAAAAATGATCCATGAAAGACTTTGAAAAAAAATTCCAAACCGCTCGGCGAGTATTCTGACACCTCAAAGCTTCCTACATCTCATACGAAGCAATAGAAACATCTTTCAACTAATAAGAAGCCAATTCAACAACATTTGTTTCCAATACCCGCATCACCTTCCAATTTCTATGAGTCTCATCAATAAACTGGTAAGGGTACACCAAAAGGCTGGAGCCTATAAATACTGGTGAATACATAAGAAGGAAATCTTGAATCCTAGATTTGGCTACCTCTCTCTAAGTAGCATCAGGTACCTCTACACTCTATCTCTGACCCTTAACAACTACCAACTGAGTGAACAACTATATTGCTCCTCTCATAACCTACTCTGTAGTACCTAGAGGCAGTATAGGTACTACTGATGGCACTAATGGAGGTACGAAAACGCCTAGGGGTCCTTTTGTACTGAGCACTTGAGGCCATAAAATCATAGGACTCAACAAACCTTTTTCACCCCTAGTGTGATCAATTTATACTGGAGACTTCTCTATGGTGGATACCTCTTGAGGGGTGCCAATTGTGCCCACCTAAACTACTTTATCCTTACAGACATGATCTATATCACAAATAAGCAGAATATGAGTCAAAAGTAACTTTCTATGATCATCTGTATCACACGATCTAGATTAAAAAAAATGTAAATTTCCTAAATACCATTGCAGTCCCTTAATTATAAATGTTGTGTGCGACACATTAATAAGTAATTAACCTTGCAAATGGATTTTTGACTCCTACACATGAAATAAGTTAAGTAGTGTTCTAATAGGAAATTATTCAATGATTTGAATTCGTCAACAATAAACTTTTTTTATTAGTATTTGTAATCTTAAAATGGGTAATTACATAAGTTTTAGTGGGAAATTTAAAAATATAATTGGAGTACAATTATAAATTTGTAGTGGAATGATTTGGAAAATTCAAATTAATTATTTTAAATTATTTCCATAATATAAAGCCTCAATATCTAATTTTGTGGTCCCTACGGTGCCCATATTTAACCAGAATTCAAAATCCTATTTCTAGGTAAAATGGAGGAATAACTATGTTTTTCCTGTTTAGGAAAAGGACCACGTGTTTTTCTTCTCCATTTTTTTATTATAAAGACATCACTATAAGTATGGGTTCTTCTAACCTAGAAAAATAATAAATTTTCTATGTGATACTTGCCCACCCAGGTATTGACAGAGTTACTCTGAGTATGTTGTTGATGTATTTCCCCCTTTATAGTTATTTTTCTTGAATACACAAACACATACAGAGAGAATGTTCAATGAAAAGAGATTATATCGTATAAAATAATCAAATACCCATCCCAATTGATGTTGTTATAAGGGGCATTCAAATGAAAAATATAATAAGTATTATGAGACGGAAAGAGTTACTTTCATGTTTCAACTTTAATTCTGATAATCTTAGAACTGAAGGTAAACATCGACGACATTTGAATTTAATTATAGTTGATAAAATATTAAATAATCAAGTTTAACATACATATCCAATAATGACATTTATTTAAGTGAAACTACTTATTTTTAGTTCATGAACCCTAGATAGGAAGGTGAAGAAATGGATTCGGATAGAAAGTTGGTTGATAGCTAGTATTGTTGCCTTTTAGATGAAAAAGGAGAGGGGTTAGCTCCATCGCTTCCTAACCATATTAGTAGTAGTATTTTGTAATTACACAACTTTTATTAGTCGAGGGGTTTTACTATTTGTTGTTTCATTTGCTTTTATCTTGATATATATATTTTGTTGTCACACATTTTTTTTGCAATCCTGCTTCGTATATCTTCTTTTTTGAGTCGAGGATCTACCTAAAATAAACTCTCTACCCCACAAAGATATATATAAGATCTACACACATTCTACCCACTTCAAACCCATGTGAAACTACAATAGATATTGTTCTACTAACACCTTCAGGAGAATACCATAAAACCAATTTACAAACATTGACATTATTTACAAACTTACTAACTTTCATAAAACTCATCTTTGTAACAAAGTAAATATTAGAAATATATACTAACAACGTAAAAATACTTCTCTTACATGGAATATTAATTTAACTTGTTGGTTGTTACAACACTTAACTTACCACATTTTTTAAGTAACTAGTTCACGCTTACTGTAAATAACAACGTGTAGTTTATAAGAATTTTTCACATTAAATTAAATTTAAAATATTTTCAATTCATTAATTTTCATAACCAAGATACTTTTTCTTTAAAATAAGACTTAAATGTGAAATGATTATTAATTAATGTTAAATATCACTATTATCACAATAGATACCTTCAAAATTTATCAGCGTTCTCTGTTAAGTGATTTATGTTATAAACTTGAATTGTCTGAACTAAATGAATGTAGTTTTCAAAAGTAGTAACAGAGCTACCTGTTAGGAAGAAGGTTCAATTGGATTGCCTTCATTCAATTTATATATATATAGTATTGGTCTCCTTGACAAGTTATAAATTTGTGTTCAACTAATTTTTTTATTTCTTTACTAGACTCTTGATTATGTACGTTACTATTCAAACGAGTAGTTCAATAGTCAAGAAGAGGCATATAAACAGGAAAAAGAAATTATTTCATCATAATCTATTTTTCCATGAGTTCTTCGGCGATCATCTCGCAGAAAAAGTGTGTATCTCAATCCAATTTAAGATTGAGTGTCTCTTTAGTTTAAACATTTTATGTAGTTTTAAATTAATTATTACATATATAAAATATTACATATATAATTTTTAGGAATTTGCTATAAAAGCCAATGTGTGGTTACTTTTTCTAAAGTATCATTATAAAGGATAATTAGAAGGTTAAAGTTAGCTAAGTCAAGTATTTTTTTTTTCATATATATGAAATTACATATCGAAAAGGGTTTTTTTATTTAGCAATCATCGTTATGTTTGGTTTATGTCAAACTTTAGTTAGATCTAACATATATTCATAAAAAATTGAGAACAAAGATATAAAACATGGATATATTCTTTTAGCCATCAAATCAAAATCTAAAATTGGATTTAGAAAAGAATATTTTTTTACCACATAGAGGAGACAAACAATTGTTAATCCATATATGCTTTTGTACCGTTTGTCTTAGATGTAAGCACTTGTTATTATTGTATTTCAATGAGAGTGTTTATACATATTAATACACAACAATAATAGTAACATACACAGTGTAATCTTATAAGTAGGGTTTGAAGAATATAAAGAAATATGAGAATTTTACTCCTACTTTCTGGGATAGAGACGTTATTTTTCTGTAGAACCTTGACTCAAAAGAGAAGTTTTTATAATAGGGTTGCAAAAAGGAAAAAAAGAAAATATATATAAAAATATCAAGCATGTGTTAATCTTGTTACTAATCTTCCAAAATTTATTAGAAATGGTCTATAAATTGAGACCTAGGAGACTTGTAAAATTTAAGTATCAATATATAGATGAAACACGAGCAAATACTGGGGAAACAAAACAAGACTTCGATTGAATCAAACTCACCATCATCCATTAAAAGTCCTTTAGTGTAAGAGAATATAAAACACAATTGGATTGTATAAAATAAAGAAGCAAATCAGTAGCATTTCAATCACGTTTATATATTTCCTCTTTTTGTTGATCTCTATTAAACACTCGAATTGAAGTTCAAATGAAGAACTAAATCAGTCAAGAACTAAACATACAAAATTGTTATGCAGGACGCCGCATTGGATGAATATGTATATTTGTTCAATTTTATATAATTTTAAGCATTTGCTTAGGCACACCCAATGTTATAGGGCAGAGCTATCAATTGAGGTCAAGTTAAATGTTGCGTTTATAAATTATGTATATTTGAAATAATTTTTTTAATTAGTTTTCAAAAAAACAACTCAGCAACAAAGAGTGCACATATAAAACACGAGACACTTGACTGATTTACTTCTTCCTTTTAACTTCATGCTTTGGAAAAAATATCTAAGCGGTCAAGAGGAGACATTTTAACAAATATAACTGATAGGCGATTCTATTTTTCTACTTCACTAAATTCAAGATTTTAATAGAATAGATAACCAAGAGAAACATATAAACACGATTGAAATGATAAAAAATTGCTTCTTCATTTTATTCAATCCATTTTTTCTTTTTATTCTCTTTCATTAAAGGACTCTAATTGGATGATGATAAGGTTGATTCAATTAAACTCTTATTTTGTTTCCCCACTTCTTATCCTTGTTTCATCTATATATTGATAGTTCAATTTAGCAAGTGTCCTGATTCTAAATTTATGGACAATTTCTAATCAATTTTGGAAGATTAGTAATAAGATTAACAAATGATTGATTTTTTCCTAAATATATTCTTCTTTTCCTTTTCGCGAACTTCTCTTTTGAGCCGAGGGTCTACCAAAAATAACATTTATATCTCAGAAAGTAGAAGTGAAATCCACATACATCTTTATATTTTTCAAATCCTACTTTTGAAATTAGACTGGGTATGTTGATATTGTTGTTGTGTATCATTTATAAGCACTCTCATTCAAAAACAGTAATTCATTGCAAGTGTTCACATCTAACACAAAGGGTAGAAAAAGCATACACGGATTAACAAATGTTTGTCTCCTTCTCTATGTGGTAAAAATTGATTTCATTTAAATTCAACTTTAGATTTTGATTTGATGGCTAAGAGTAGGTATCCATGGTTTATGTCTTTATTCAAAATTTGTATGAATATATGTTAGATCTAACTAAAATTTGATAAAAGCAATGAATAACGCGGATTGACAAACAAAATTTTCCTTATTTTGATCTGTTATTCAGATATATGGAAAAAAATACTTGTCTTAGCTAACTTTAATCTTCTAATTATCATTTAAAATATTAGTTTAATAAAAATACCAAAAATAACCACACATTACGTTTTATAGAAAATTCTTAAAATTAATCCTAAAGTCCTTGATGTTTGATTTCCAATGAACGGACACACCAATAACATATGCTTCATATCCCTTGCTCCGAAACATCTTCATCTTCTAATGACGTACATTTTAAGATTGGTATGGAATCCTTGTTCTCTGTAAAAATGATTGATTGTCAACAAAAAAGAATTCAGAGAAGACGAGATGATTTTATGGTGGAGGACTGTGGAAGGAAGTTGGAGCTACAACTCGGTTATGCTGGGTTCATGACTCCATTCAAATTTTTTGGTGTTAAGACTATGTGTAGCCATGTATTTTATGAAAAACTTGTCCCCCTCCTTTATATTCATCCCTTTATTTTTCTCTTGATTCTAAAAGCTCTATTTTTCTCTCAAAACTATATATGATATCCGTTGCTGGTTTTTGGTCATTTTAAATTTATGAGATACAATATATACAGTAATGATTGGGAATGTTATATGTATTTTCAACGGCATATGTGTATATAAGCTTAAGCATATTTTTTTTATGTTTTCTATAAAAGAAATCATCTTTGGAATCATTGGGGATTTGAACAATTGATTGATCTTGCCTTTTGTATTTTATTCCACAGTATATACTCAATATACTCGAATTACAAAAGAAAAACAAAGATGGCGTCAAGAAGAACAAGAAATTTGAAGAACGTAGAGAAGACAAATATGGAAAGAACCACGAAGGCTTTTACAAGAAGATATTACCTGACAAACCAAAACAAAAAAAAATATTCATGGTACGTAATTAATCAATTAATTCTACATCTTACACTTGACTTGTTGATTATTATTTTCCTTTATCACTTTACGAAATGTGAGAATTAATTGTTTTTTTGATATTTAAGACTCATCATTAAATAACTTTTTAAATCAAGAGGAGATGCATAGATGCTCTGGTGAAAAGATGCAAGAGGTTTGATAGAGTGGGTGTGAGGAGAGGCAGAGGTAGGCAAAAAAAATATCGGAAAAAGGTTATTAGATAGGATATGGCATAACTTAAACTTACTGAGGACATGACCTAAGATAGGCGGTTGCGGATCACGGTATAAGGTTAGTACATAATGGAGAGTTCTCTTGCTTCCTGAAGGGTTTAGGCTTAGTGGTGTCCGTCATAGTATTACCAACAAGCGGTTCATGGTACATAATTTATTAGTGACCAAGAGGACATTTTTCAGGAGACACTACTCAATTAACAAAAGCAAAAAGCTATTCATGGTACACAATTTGTTTATTAATTCTACATCTTATAATTCACTCATACTATTACTTATTTATTTCTTTTTCATTTGATTTTGCATGATTTTCAGGTAAGTTTGATAACCTTAGGTAAATTAGCCCATCAATGAATTCTCATCAAACCTTAATTGACAATTACGTTGACAATACAAATACCAAGAAAAATGAAGACCAGCATGTATATAAGGGAATATTAAAGAGGTTTGATGCCCTTGTTGACCTTTGCAAGGTAATTTATCATCACTTATGTATATTTAGATGAATTTTTGTAGAGCATGCTCATTGTATTCCGCAATAAATTTTTCTATCTCCAATCACTTATGAAAAAAACATGTGGATTTCCATGAGTTAGGAAATGAGAAATACAAAAAAATGCAGTGGAAGAAACAAAAGAATGAATCAAAAGGATTTTTTCGACTTGAGTAATGAGAATGAGGAAGAAAAGAGTTGTTTTTCATATTTCGAAATGTGTATAAGGAAACTAAGTATTCCCAAGTATATAATACTTTTGCATTTGAAAGAGAGAAACATATATTTCTAAATGAGTTTACAAGTTCAGAGGAGTTTAATATTATTACCACTTTTAAGAGGATCTTTTGAGTAATTATCTCAAATTGAGGAAGAATTATGTTTTAAAAACATATGAGCATGAGTTATATATATTATTGGGAGTAGTATTGAGCACCGATATGGGATAAGTACAAACAACTAAAAATTCTCATAAACCATGTATGTGTAACACCCCGTATCCGAAACCAAACCAAACTAGCAGATTTTCATAAGTTGCAGGTGCAACCCACAGTTGCAACCCATGGACCGTAGGGTGACCCACGGTCCATCCTGGTGGTTAGTGGATAGCCACCTGCAACCCTTCCTAGAAAAAAGTCCAGAAAATAATTTTAAGGGTCGAACCACGGTTGGACCCACGGACCATAGGTCAGGCCACAAGCTGTGGATCAAGGCCCCAGAATCAGCTCTCTGAAGCCAAACAACGGCCTACCAAAATGGACCTTCAGTTCTTCCTCGGTCCGTTGGTGACCCCGACAGCTTTTAACTCAGGCGTCATTTGGCCTTTTCCTCACGTGTTGGACCCCTAAACTACGTGGTTTTGGTCAGTTTTAGCCTAGAAACTAAATTAAAACTTACCCTAATCAATTATTCACCAAAAATCCATCAATCTTAGAACAAAAGAGGAGAAGAAGTCAACCAAACCCTAGTTCAAGAACGTAATGAGTTTTCATCAGTTCCAGCCCCAAAATTGAAAGATTTTTCTATGAAATTTGTCACCAGGTATGTGGGATTTCACTAGTAAGTTCCTTTCACCCATTAGGTCCCAAGAATTTAGTAAGATTATTGATTCCCTTAATATTATCTAGACGTAGGGTTTCTACGATTTCAGCATATCATTATGAATTAGGTATGTTAATGTTCCTAATCATATTACTATGATTTTAGTATTGTTTTGCGTAGATTCTTTCATGAATTCAGAACCCTAACTATGTAGTTCTTTTAGTTCATGAATTACACATGACAGGACAGTTATTTCAGATATACATCCCTCAGATTTGAATGTTTCATTATTAGTACATTAATGTTGCATTTTCAATTAGCAAGTCAGTATTTTGAGCTATCTAGTATTACAAAAATTCAGTCATAAATTGTTAATTACATAATTAATTGGGAGTAACTAAATATCGAGTGGACTAGGGTCCGTCCCCCTCAAGACCCAGAAATACGTGCCCCGTAGGTTATAAGTCTCCTCTATGGACACCATTTTAGTGATCACACCAGTCATGCCTCTATACCTCTGGCAGGGTATATTGGGTCCTCTCGTTGGGGCGTATACATCGAACTCCACATATAGCTCATGTGGTTTTATGTCGGTTATTATTAGCTTCCTTATAGTCAGATTCTATTGCATTGACCATGTTATCAATTACAGTCAGATTTCAGTCTCAACATGTTATAAACTTCGTCATTGCATCCAGTCATTTCATGTTTAGTAATGTCATTTTAGTATCATGCTTATCTCTTATCATTTCTCATATATATGCTTTGGTTCAGTTATGTTTATTGTTCAGCTTTACTCTATCCTGCACGCTCAGTACCTTTGAAGTACTAACGCTTACTCTGCGCTACATCTTCTCATGATGTAGGTTCAGGTCCTCAACTTTCAGATTATGCATTGATCAGTTCACGATCTTCATCTAAGCAGCATCAGTTGTAACTCCTCACTCTCTGAGGATGACAAACAAATTCCTTTTCTACTTTTAGTCTTTAGTTTTAGTTTTTGCTAGATTTAGCTGGGGCATGTCCTAGAACTTCTTGTCAGTTAGAGGCTTATTTCAGACATAGTTAGATTTAGTTTTAGTATTTGAATTTATTTCAGCATCTTAAACTCTTCTCAGTATTAATATATTCAAATATATTATGGGTATTCCCCATCATTTACGATTATTAGATGATTAGCTTTCCCACAATATTTATTAATTCAGTTTATCTTTAGTATACTTATGATATGACAACAGGGTTAGCTTGAGGTAACTCGTTATGCTAGGTCTCGTGTCCACGCCATAGGAGTAGCTTCAGGGAGTAACAAACTTGGTATGAGAGAACTAGGTTTAAGAGTCCTAGGATGTCTAAAAAGCCACACTAAGTAGAGTCCTTTTATGGGTGTGAAATGCACCAAATCTAATGAGAGGGAGGCTACGAAGTGTTTTAGGAAAACTTCATTTTCTTGTTACTCTTATCGTGTTTAAGGTTTGATCAAATTCCTCGTTCTAATCCTTCGTTATGCTCTTTCAGATCATGCCTCCTCATAGAGATTTTGGAAGGAATGCAAATGCATGCAACGCTAACACAGCTCCTCCAGTCCCAGATCCTTCGTTATGCTTTTTCATATCATGCCTCCTCATAAAGTTTTTTGAATGCTGAGTTTTGGAACGCCATTCAAATTATGGCTCAGAGTTTGACTAACCAGAACAACCAGCAGGCTCTATTTCCTGCAAATGCCAGTTGTGGATTAGTGGTAGCCAGGGTTCACGATTTTGTTAGGATGAATCCGCCTGAGTTCTTAGGATTGCAGATTTGTGAGGATCCCCAAAACACCATATATGAGGTCAAGAAGATCATTGGAGTGATGCAAGTGACTGGTAATGATAGGGTAGAGTTGGCATCCTATTAGCTTAAAGATGTAGCTCATATCTGGTATACTCAATGGAAAGAGAATAGGGGTACAAATGCAGCTCCTATCACTTGGGAATGATTTACTGAGACTTTTCTAGGCAGGTTCGTCGCAAGAGTGTTGAGGGAGGAAAAAGCACAGGAGTTTAAGAATTTGAGGCAAGGTAGTATGAACGTTAAATTGTATGGACTCAAGTTCACCAAACTCTCCTGGTATGCTCCTCACATGGTTGCCGATTCCAAGGCTCAAATGAACAAGTTTCTATATGGGGTATCCGACTTAATGAAAACAGAGTGTAGGAATGCTATGTAGCTGGAAAATATGAACATCTCTAGGCTCAAAGTAGTATTTAAAGCACCATAACCTACCCAACTTGTCCAATGTGTGGTAAGAATCATCTGGGCGAGTACCTTGCAGGAAAGGAAGGATGATTTGGGTGTGGTCAGTCTGGTCACAGGTTGAGAGATTGCCCTTCAGCTAAAGAGGGTCAAGGGCACAATCATGGTAGGGCTCAGTCTACAACTATAGCAGCACCAGCAGGTCGCCGACCCAGCAGGGTAACTCATCTGGTACAGGTGGCGGTCAGTGCCAAAATAGGTTGTATGCTCTCCAGGCTCGCCAGGATCAGGAAGATTTACCTGCTGTAGTCACTGGTATGTTACGACTCTTTGACTTAGATGTTTATGCTTTGTTAGATCCACGAGCTACTCTTTCCTTTGTAACTCATTATATAGTAGTCAACTTTAATGTTAGTCCAGAAACTCTCTCGAAACCCTTCTCAATCTCTACTCCAGTCGGTGACCCAATTATTGCTAGACGGGTATACAGAAATTACCATGTCACAGTCTCCCAGAAAGTCACCTCAGCAGATCTTATAAAGTTAGAAATGGTAGACTTTGATATCATTCTTGGCATGGATTGGTTACATTCATTTTATGCCTCAGTCGATTGTAGAACTAGGATTGTTCGTTTTCAACTTTAGACGAACCAATCATAGAATGGAAGGGTAGTAGTTTAGCGCCTATGCCTCGATTCATTTCTTACCTTAAGGCCAGAAAAATAATCTCTAAGGGTTATCTCTATCATCTAGTTCGGGTTAAGGATTCAAGCTATGAAACCCCAACTCTTGAGTCATTTCTAGTGGTAAATGAGTTCCCATAAGTGTTTCCAGAAGATCTTTGCAAAGGTCCTCCCGAAAGGGACATAAACTTTGGAATTGATCTCCCTCCAGATACCCATCTTATTTTTATTCCTCCTTATAAAATGTCTCCAGCTGAGCTTAATGAATTGAAAGAGAAGTTGAGAGACATTCTAGATAAGGGTTTCATGAGACCAATGTTATTCATGAACAAGAAATATTGTTCTCTTAGAATCTGCATTGACTATAGGCAGTTGAACAAAGTCACAATCTAGAATAAGTATCCTATCCCTAGGATTGATGACTTGTTTGACCAACTTTATGGTTCTAGTCACTTCTCAAAGATAGACCTCAGATTCGGTTATCATCATCTAAGAGTCAGAGATATTCACATCCCAAAAATAGCCTTCAGAACTCAGTATGGTCATAATGAATTTGTAGTTATGTTATTTGGAATAACCAATGGTCCTGCATCTTACATGGATCTGATGAACAGAGTGATCAAGCAGTATTTGGACTTGTTCGTTATCATCTTTATTGACAATATTCTCATTTACTATAGGAATGAGGAAGAACATGCCAATCATTTGAGGGTTGTCCTACAAACTCTGAAAGATCGCTAGTTATTCGCTAAGGGATCTGGTTGCAATCAGTTGCTTTCCTTGGGCATATTGTGTCTAGCGAAGGGATCTGAGTGGATTCTCAAAAACTAGAAGTGGTGAAACAATAGCCTAGAGCTACCTCTCCTATAGATATCAGAAGTTTCTTTGGTTTGGCTGGCTATTACAGAAGGTTCATGGAAGGATTTTAATCCATAGTTTCTCCATTGACTAAGTTGACTCAGAATAAGGTTAAGTTTCATTGGTCAGATCATTGCGAGAAGAGCTTCACAGAACTAAAAACTAGGTTGACTATAGCTCCTGTTTTGACTCTACTAGAGGGTTCAGACGGGTATCTTATCTTTTTTTATGCATCTAGAGTCGGCCTAGGTTGTGTGTTGATGCAGCGAGGTAAGGTTATAACTTATGCTTCTAGATAGCTTCAGGTGCATGAGAAGAACTATCCGACTCATGACCTCGAGCTTGCAGCAGTGGTGTTTGCACTTATGATTTGGAGACATTACTTGTATGGTCTCCATGTAGATGTGTTCACAGACCATAAGAAAATTCAGTATTTGTTCATCCAGAAAGATTTGAATCTTCGCCAGAGGAGATGGCTTGAGTTCCTTAGGGATTATGATATGAGTGTGCATTACCATCTCGGTAAGGAAAATGTAGTAGCAAATGCTCTTTGGACTATCTATGGGTAGGGTAGCAGATGTTGAGGAAGAAAGAAAGTAATTAGCAAAGGATGTTCACAGGCTTGCTCACTTAGGAGTTCACCTTATGAGCATATCAGATGGTGGTGTAACAGTTTAGAATGGGGCAGAATCTTCAATGGTAGCGGAGGTTAAGGAGAAGCAAGACAGTGATCCTATATTGCTTCAACTAATGGGTACAGTCCGTCAACAAAGAGTTGAAGTTTTCTCCCAAGAGGGAGATGGTGTGCTTCGCTATTAGGGTCAGTTATGTGTTCCTAAGGTGGGTGAGTTGAGACAGGAGATTCTTGCAAAAGCCCATAATTCCAGATATTCTATTCATCCAGGAGCCACTAAGATGTACCGTGATCTGCGGGAAGTCTTTTGGTGGAATTATATGAAAGGGGATATAGCGTATTTTGTGGCTAAGTGCCCTAATTGCCAGCAAGTGAATGTAGAACATTAGAAGCTAAGAGGTATGACTAAAGAGATCAACATTTCTATTTGGAAGCAGGAAGTGATCAACATTGACTTCATTACAGGTTTACCTCGTACTCGCAGACATCATGACTCCATTTAGGTGATAGTTGATAAAGTTACTAAGTCTGCACTCTTTTTGGCTGTTAAGACTACAAATTTGGCGGAGGACTACGCCAAGCTTTACATTATTGAGATAGTCAGGTTGCATGGGATTCCTTTGTCTATCATCTCAGATAGAGGTCCTCCCTTTACCTCTCATTTCTTGAAGTCATTTCAGAAAGGTCTTGGAACACAGGTTAATCTTAGCACAACATTTCATCCACAGACGGATAGTCAAGCAGAGCATACCATTCATACCTTAGAGGATATGTTGAGAGCTTGCATGATCGATTTCAAGGGTAGTTGGGATGATCACCTTCCTCTTATAGAGTTCGCCTACAATAATAGTTACCATTCCAGCATTCAGATGGCCCCTTATGAGACACTGTATGGGTGTAGATGTAGATCTCTAGTTGGTTGGTTTGAAGTAGGTGAAGTAGCCTTGATAGGAAAATATTTGGTCCACGAAGCCATGGAAAAATTTCAGCTCATTAGAGATAGACTTAAGACAGCCCAGAGTTGCCAAAAGTCATATGCAAATGTAAGGAGAAGGGACTAGAGTTCCAAGTTGATGATTGGGTTTGCCTGAAAGTGTCACCTATGAAGGGGGTGATGAGACTTGACAAAAAAGGGAAGCTCAGTCCTTGATATGTAGGCCCTAACATGATCTTGAAAAAGGTTGGTAAAGTGGCTTATGAGTTAGAGTTGCCAGCAGAACTAGCACCAGTGCACCCGATTTTTCACATTTCGTTGTTGAAGAAGTGTGTGGGTGATCAAGCATCTATAGTACCATTGTAAAGTGTGGCTATGAAGGATAGCCTCACTTATGCCGATGTGCCAGTTGAGATTCTCGATCATCAGGTTCTAAGGTTGATAAACAAAGAAGTCACTTCAGTGAAGGTTTTGTGGATGAGTCAGTCCATAGAAAGAGCTACTTGGGAAGCAAAAGCATCTATGAAGGCCAAGTATCCTTATCGCTTTCCTTTTGATTCCATTCCAGCTTGAGGAAATAGTTCCTCTTCAGTTTTTCAGTCATTCATGCGCAGATTCAGTCTTAGTATTGTGTTCCTTCAGTTTGTACTTGCATTTTCAGCATATTTGCATGTCCTTGGAACTTAGTTCAGTCAGAAATCAGTTTTTTGGTATTTAGTGGTAGGGTTGCAACTCCTCCCTCCATATTCAGCTTGTTTAGTCTTCATTCGAGGATGAATGTTCCCAACAGGGAGATAATGTAACACCCCGTATTCGAAAACAGGCCAAACCAGTATATTTCCAGAAGTTGCAGGTGCAACCTACGGTTGCCACCCATGGACCGTAGGGTGACTGACGGTCCGTTCTAATAGTCCGTGGATGGACATCTTACAACCCTTCCCAAAAAAAAAGTGCAAAATTTTTTTCTAGGGGTTGACCCATAGACCGTAGGTCAGACCACATGTTGTGGTCCTGGTTCATAGATCAAGTCCCAAGAATCAGCTCTTTGAAGCCAAACGACGGCCAACCAGGGGCCTTTTGGTCTTTTTCGTATGCATTGAACCCTAAGTCATTTAACCCTAAACTACGTGGTTTTGTCAGTTTTAGCCTAGAAACTAAATTAGAACTTACACTAATCAATTATTCATCAAAAATTCATCAAACATAAAATAAAAGAGGAAAAGAAGTCGACCAACCCCTAGTTCAAGAACGCAACAAGTTTCATCAGTTCCAGCCCCGAAATCAAAAGATTTCTCCCTGAAATTCGTCACCAGGAATGTGGGATTGCACTGGTGGGTTCCTTTCACACATTAGGTCCCTCGAATTCTGTCAAATTCTTGATTCCCTTAATATTATATAGACCTAGGGTTTCTAGAATTTCAGCAGATCATTATGAATTAGTTACGTTAATGTTCCTAATCAGATTACCAAGATTTTATTATTATTTTGCGTAGATTCTTACATGAATTCAGAACCCTATATATGTAGTTCTTTTAGTTCATGAATCACACATGCTAGGATAGTTATTTCAGATATGCATGCCTCTGATTTGAATGTTCCATTCTCAGTACATTAATGTTGCATTTTCAGTTAGCATGTCAGTGTTTTGAGCTATCCAGTATTATAGAAATTCAGTCATAAATTGTTAATTACATAATCAATTAGGAGTAGCTAAGTGCCGAGCGAACTAGGGTCAGTCACCCTCAAGTCCCAGAACTACGTTCCTCGTAGGTTGTAAGTCCCCTCTGTGGGCATCATTTTAGTGATCACGCCAGTCAGGCCTCTATATTACCTCTGGCAGGGTATATTGGGTCCTCTCGATAGGGTTAATACATTGAACTCCACATTTAGCTCATGTGGTTTTATGTCGGTTATTATTAGCTTTCTTACAGTCAGTTTCTATTGCATTGGCCATGTTATTAGTTACAGTCATATTTCAGTCTCACAATGTTATAAACTTGGTCATTGCTTTGATTTCACGTATTAGGGCACTTCATCCAATACTAAGTGCCAACGATCGTTAGTCAGTAATATAACTCAACTAAGTGAGTTGGGGTCTAATCCCACAGGGAGTGGTACGTGTTTGAGAATCGATAGACAAGTACGAATATGTTCAAGTCAACCATAGGAATAGACATTTACGAATAAAAACATATTTCAAATAAAGGGTTACACAAGTGTCTAATAACTGGGGGGGGTTTTGATTGTATTTATCAACTATAACAACAAATAACACAAAAATAACAATATTGAGATGGGTTCTTGGGATGTGATTCGATTATGGATTAATTTAGACAAATGGGTAACTACAACTGTTAGTGAATAGCTGTAAATCAGTGACTAAGCTAGACTTTAGTGGGGATAAACTTTCTCTCGAACAATCTATCCCGAATAAAGTTGGTTTCTCTCAAACACCAACTAGCAATCAATTAAGCACAGACTACACTTTAGTCCATTCACTTTCTCGAGTTGTATGTGTGAAAAAAGAGTTTAGGGTTCACTCTCTCGAGCTGAACTCATGACAACCCAATACCCACAGACCATCAATTCAATAATCTTGGTTTTAAAATCTCTCTCTCGAGCAAGCCAAAAACACAAAGTTACAATTGCATGTGTAACTACAACCTTTTAATTCAAACCATAATTACTAAATGAAATCACTTCTAAATAGCATTACACTAGAAATTAGCATTACCCAGCAGCCAAATCAACTCATAATCACACCCAAAGAATTGGGGTTTTAGCTAGACATCATAAAAAGATAAAAAATCATTACCAAATTATGTTTCCATAAATTGGGTAAGACTAATTTCATCTTTACAAAGGTCAAGGTCGAAGAATCTCGAAGAACAACTTCCAATTTCTCAAAAATGGAAATCTTCAAATCTTCAAAGCTAAGGAAAATATTGTCTCAATACTCTCTGTTCTAAACTCCAAACTTGAAAACTGATATTAATGAAAACTAGATACTAAACTAAAATTTGAAAAATGCAGTAATAGTCACCAAAAAATATGTTGCGAAGAACAATTCGGCGTAGTAAGTCGGGATCGCCGAACCACTCGGCGATCCGCACTTTGGCCTATTCCATCGTCTTTGTACTTTGGCCTTCAGCATCCTTGAGTTATGTAAATTTGGGCGATCTAACACTACATCATGGAACCGTTCGGTGACACGCCAACTGCTCCTTTCTCTCGCCGACTTTATTTTCTCCTTCAGGGCCTGGCACACTGGAACTTTGGGCGAGATCATGGCCATTCGGCGACTCGCCCAATGGGTTAGGTGATCATCAAGCATTCTTTTCATCATTCTTTCAGCTACTTTGTTCCTTTTTGCCTCTTACTGTCAATACTTTGATCCTCAATCCAAATACATGAAATTCAAAGATTTACATCAATTATTGGCACAAAATAAGCATCTGAGGACACTACATCTATTAAAATAAAGCCCCAAATGAGTCCAAATAATGTTCTCTATCATCCGGTAAGGCGGATGTAGTAGTGGATGCTCTTAGTAGGTTACCTATTGGTAGTGTTGCTCACATTGATGATGATAAGAAGGAATTGCTACGATATGTACATAGATTGGCCTGTTTGGGTGTTAGGTTGATGGAATCTACCAAAGGTAGTGTGATGGTTCATAACAGTTTCGAATCGTCTTTTGTGAGTGATGTGAAAGTTAAACAATGTCTACATCAGACTTTGGTAGAATTGAAGGAAGCGGTGCTCAAGAAATCCGTGGAGGCTTTCTCTCAAGTGGGAGATGGAGTACTTAGATACCAAGGTCGATTATGTGTTCCAAATGTTGAGGGTATAAAGGAACAAATCTTGATGAAAGCCCATAATTCTTGGTATTCCATTCACCCGGAAGCCACCAAGATGTACCATGACTTGCGGGAAATTTATTGGAAGAATAGGATGAAGAAGGATATTGCGATATTTGTGGCTAAATGTCCAAATTGCCAACAAGTGAAGGTTGAGCATCAGAAACTGGGAAGTTTATCCCAAGATATTAGCATTCCTACTTGGAAGTGAAAAGATTTGAATATGGACTTTATTGTAGGGTCGCCACGTACCCAACGATAATATGATTTGATTTGGGTCATAGTAGACCGAATGACGAAATCGGCCCATTTCATTCCCGTCTAAGTTTCTTATGCAACAGAAGACTATGCTAAGTTATATTTGAGGGAAATGGTAACGTTGCATGGGATACCCTTATCCATTATCTCTGATAGAGGTACTGAGTTTACTTCTCAGTTTTGGAAGTCATTCCAAAAGGGTCTTAGCACTAACGTGAAGCTTAGCACGACTTTTCACCCACAAACGGATGGTCAAGCGGAGTGAACTATCCAAACCTTAGAAGATATGTTGAGCGAATGCATCATCAATTTCAAGGAGAAGTTGGGATGATCACTTGCTATTGATAGAGTTCGCTTATAATAATAGCTACCATTCTAGTATTGGTATGGCTCCCTTTGAAGGTCTTTATGGCAGGAGGTGTAGATATCCCATAGGATGGTTTGAGGTGGGTGAATTGCTTTGGTTGGACCCAAGTTAGTTCATGAGGATATTGAAAAGATTTGGCTTATTAGAGAGAGGTTGAGGACAACCCAAAGTCAACAAATGTCTTATGCCGATGTTAGAAGGAGAGACCTTGAATTTAATGTGGATGATTGGGTTTACTTGAAAACCTCACCCATGAAGGGTGTAATGAGGTTTAGTAAGAAAGTGAAACTTAGTCCCCGTTTTGTAGGCCTATATCAAATTTTGAGACGTATTAGTAAGGTTGCTTATGAGCTTGATTTGCCAAATGAGTTTGTTTCGGTGCATCCGGTTTTCCATGTCTCTATGCTAAAGAAGTGTGCTGGAGATCCGACATCCATAGCCCCTTTAGAAGGCTTGGGAGTGAAAGAGAATCTTTCTCATGAAGAAGTTTCGGTTGAGATCTTGGACCGACAAGTTAAGAAAATAAGGAACAAGGAAGTTGTTTCTACAAAAGTGTTATGGAGGAATCATTTAGTTGAGGGTGCTACTTCAGAGGCCGAGGCTGCTATGATGTCCCGATATCCTCATCTTTTTCCTTCTCCTACTCCAGCTCACGGTAATGAATTTCCTCATGATTGCTCTGTGTTGTGATGTTATGTGTGTTTCAGATATTCCCATGATTTCCTTATGTGATGCATGTTCATGAAAAACTTGTTTTTTGAAAGAATATGAGTTAGGTGCTTTATTTTCCTCATGTTGTAGTGCATTGATTATGAGTTGCCTATAGACTTCATGAGATGAATTGTCGAACATGCTTTAGTTTGGAGTGGAGATTTCCTCCTCGGTTATATATGTTGTAAGTGTTGATTGCATATAGGCTCCATGAGATTGTATTGAGCATGCTTGTAATTTGGAGATGGTAGTTCCTCCTAGATGATAAGAAGTCTTAAAATCTCATGCATATCGGTTGCTAGATGTAGTTCCTACCTTCCTTAAGATGCATTTAGTAAGTATAGTTAGGGGTTAATGTTTACTCCTTAGTTGTGTGCATTTAAAAGAGTTGCATGCATGATGGATTGCTATTTTAAAGTCCTTTTCTCTTATTAATGCCTAGAATTACATTCGAGGATGAATGTTCCCAAGGGGGAGATAATGTAACACATCGGAAAGTCAAAGGAAAAAATTTCCTTCCTTATCCAACTCTGCGAAGTGAAGTTCCATCGCCAAAGTGACTTGGAGATCTGCCAAGTGCAACCATCTCACCCAGTGGCTAGTCTCCAAGGCCCTAGCTACTGGAAATTTGGGCGAGCTAGGTCGGGCTCACTGTTCTAGTCGGTGTATCACCAAAGGTCCCTCCCCATCGCCCAAGTGGCGGGCCTCCTATGGTGGCTTACTGGAAAATTAAGCGAGCCAAGGGCTCACTTGGCGAGTCGCCAAGTGCCCTTAGGAGAGCCTCAGCGTGCAGCAGCCTTAGGACTTAAGTTAGGGTCATTTGTGTCTTTTCAAGATTTTCCCAAGACTATACTACATCGTTTTACCCTTCACCTAGAAATGTATATAAGCATTCTATTCCCAAAATCCCCCCAACTTAAATCATTCTCCTAATAATCTAAAAGAACCAAAGTTCTTCTTTCAAATAATTCTCTCTCTAGAACTTGAAGAAGAAGAAAGAGGTCAAGATAGGATCAAGCTCAAGTCTCAACTCTTTAAGCAATGGTGGGAATTGTGATTAAGGTATGTTGGCTTTTCATCCATGGAATCCTTTATTCCACAGAGTCCCCATGATTCCCCAATTTAAATGATAAATTTCCCCAATTTGAGTTAGAGTTTTTTCCAATGTTGCAGGTATTGATGAATGTTGATCCAATTGAGTGGATTATGATTGTTTATTCTTGAATTGAGTAGATTCAATGATTGAAGGATGAATTTGCATGTACCCATGTCTATCCCATGGTTAGAAAGGTGAAATTTATGTAATTGGGTTTAGGCCATGAAAGGGAAATGGTGGATTTAGATATATTCATATAGGATTGATATGGTACACTAGAATTGCTTGGAATTGAAGAATATATGCTGAATTACGATTATTAGGGCTTTGAGAGTAAATCTTATGTTAAGATTTGATGTAATTGTTATGGAAAGGGATGGTTCCCACATAAATTGCTTAAAGTATGAATGTATGAATGTGAAAGGCTTTCTCACATTGAATTCTAGGTTGAAAGGATTGCTCACCTAAAATGAATCTAGACTAAAAGACTATGAAATCGACGAGGCTAGAGATGACTACCCTTGACCTCTATATGATGAGTATATGAGGTGCCTTTCCATACTCCTCAGAATTTAACAAGAGGTGACTCCCCACATTTTTACTATGTAAACTTGAACTAGAGGTAATTATCCTCGTTCCTCTTATGATGATTGGACATGGAGGAGAACACCCGTGTCGTATGATGATGGACATGGAGGCATACCCGTGGGCCTAAAGTATGTAAGGCAAGAGGAGATCACCCATTAGCATTTAGAGCAAGGCAAGAGGCGACTACCCATTAGCCTTTGTAGGAGGCAAGGAGGCGAATCCCCATGTCTTTAAATTAAATATGAATAAAGGGAAATATGTAATTAAAAATGAATAAGATTGGATTGTTGCTTGAGTTTCCTTCCACGATGTAGGTATGACTTGAGGCGGATGACCCAAGTCTTGAATAAGGATAAGTTGAAGTTACTTAAGCAAGTGTTCCTTTTTTATTATGATGATTTATGTGCATTGATTATTCTTATGACTTATATTGTCTAACCCTTATGTTTGTGTTGTTTATGCAAGCTATCATATTTAGTACATTCTTGTACTAAAGCATACTCTTTCCTACATTCTTATCAAATGTAGGGTCCGGTGATATCGACGCTTACTCTCGTGGCTAGGATTTTAGTAGAACAAAGATTTCAAGATTGGTGAGTCTTCATAGCATTCGAGGATCTGACCATTATTTTCCCTTATGTCTTTCATTTTTATGTTTTGAACTATTGTATGGGTTGTGCCCCAAGGATATTCAAGTTTTAGATGATTTGAGACAAAGTGTATTAGACTTTCGCTTCATCTTATAAAGACTTTGATCGTGTTGAAATGTTTTGAATTTCCACTCATTTCTATTACTTTAGGTTATAATATGCTAAGTGGCTTGTATGAGGCCTTTTGGGGTCTTGTACGCCATGTTACTCTAGGGGGTACCCCTGGGTCGTGACACAAGCCTCCCTTCTTTCCATTGGTTGAACCAAATTTGAGCCACACCCTTAAGTTGATAAGCGGCCAACTCCGCCTTTTCCACCGGGGTAACTCCCATGATCATCAAAACCTTGGTTTGGGCCGCTGTGAAGTCCAGAGGATTCATCCTAGTGAAGTCCCTCACTATAGAAGCCGATCTGCCAATATTTGGGTTCACGGAAACCGCAACCTCCCTATTGGCTTGGGTCATCACGGCTTGAGCCAACACTTGAAAAGCAGCCCTAAACTCTGCATTCATCACTTGTTCAGCCAAAGGATCGACTGAAACTTGAGGAGCTTAGGGAGGAGCTTCTTGTTCCGTATTTTCCCTCACATCCCTTTTAGTAAAAGCTCTTCGAGTAGCCATATCCTGCAGAGCATCGAATAAGAATTAGGAGAGACACCTTATAGAGTTAAACTTTATCACACGGCTTAAGAGTAATGAAAGAAGTGGAGTTTCCTAATCATCTTGTAGCTTGTCATTCATAAATGCGGCGCACTTCACACTTATGAACAAGAATCTACTAGACGTGGCTTATGAGACAACCTTGTGCTCTGATTACCAAGTATGTCACGACCCGGGGGTACCCCCTAGATGTAACATGGCGTATAAAACCCCGAAGGACCCCATACAAGAAACTTAATTTTCATAACATAAGAAATAAAATAACAAGAGTAAAACAATAGTCCAAGTCCAATAGTTTTATAAAAGAAAATCGGAAGTCTAAAACATTTGTCTCAATATAGCCATCTAGTACAATAAAATTAAATTGGGTCTAGCCCATACATCATGTCCAAAGGATAAATACATCAAAGAAAATGAAAAAATTAACATCCATCCTCGAAGCATGAGGATACACCAAAGCTCGAGAATCTCGATATCAACTACTAGCCACAAAATTGAGAAACCTGACTTTCGAGACCCTACATTTGGAGAAATGTAGGCAAGAATATGCGTTAGTACAAAACAATGTATCAAGTATGATAGCTATGCATAAAACATTTAAATCATGCTAAAAAGGGACATTTCATTTCATAACATACAATTGACCAAGCTTAAACATGATATAAGAGAGTTAGAAAACATAAGTCATAAAACCATGGTCAATGCAAGCTAACATCATTTAAAGCCTTTGAACACATATAAGATACTTCTTGAAGTAACCTTAGTTCATTATTAATGTAGGGGAGTACCCTTAACTAACATAGAGACTGTGTGAGCTATAACATGATACCCCGGTGTCTCCTACACCGAAAAGGGTTGTCCTACTTGACAAGGTAAGGAGCATAAATCTATGATAAAGTGGATCCACAAGATAATGTCTATCTAGAAAATCATCCTATGGGGTCACATAGGTAAGGGATAAGAGATTGCTACTAGAAACCTGACCTCTACTAACGGAGAGCTTCCATCTCAATATCTTCTCGGTGCTAAGCATAAATCCTACGGAATAGTCATTTCTTCTTGTTCTTATTATCCATTGAAATGCACGTCACCTTGCCCATCCCAGCTAAGTCATCATCAATGGAAGGGTATCTTTCAATAACCAATACAAGCTAGGTTCATTAGGATAGCTCTTAATCTTTGATTCAATTTGATGAGAAAACCTTTCAACCATACAATCATTATTATGTGAGAAAACATTTCACATCTTACTTTGTGTGTTTATGAGAATGTCCTTTCAATAACACAACAATAACATCATTGATACTTTACTCTCAGAGCATCCTTAAAGCATTTGCATAGATTTCATAAGACAATGCATAAATCCAGAATTTACCTTTCAAGGGTCAAGACCTACGTCTAATCATCAACATTTAGCAACCATAAGTTATATATGGATTTCATCATAAATTCATCTAAAGCTAGCAATACATGCTTAATTTCATAAAACTCTTCCTTTATAGTCAGAATCCCATATCATATGATTCATAACTTGAAACATGGTAATTGCATGGGTTCATAGTGTAAATCATCATAAAATCATTGTACTTCATCAATTCATGCATAAGAGATCATAATTCAATCTTTTAAATCAATAATGAAAATAACCCATGACAATTAAAGAAAACCCTAACTCAATTGGGGAATTCTTGAAATAGAGGACTTTGGCAACTCCATATATGGAAAGAATCCATGGATGAAAACTATCATACCTTAAAGCCAAAAGCTTATCTTCAATGGTGAGAATGCAGGCTTGCCTTGAAACCCTAGGTTGAACCCTTCTTCTTCTCAAGTTTCTAGAGAGAGAAATATTTTGGAGAGGAGAATTGATCTTCTTTTGTGAATTTGGAAGAATAACTTCAATGGGTTGAATTTGGAGGTTAAAAACACTTATATAAGGGTCTTAATGAAGGGTGAAATGACGTATTATAGGAGTTAATTAATTAGGAAAAGACCCAACTACCATGAAATAACTGTCGATCCCACCACCAATGGATCCTGGTCGACCGACTGCGGACTGACCCACATCCCGTCCTCATGGACTGTCGACTAGGTCAGAGACCTGATTTTTAGGCCATCAAACGATGGGCCCTAACCACGGACCGTGGTCAAACCAACGGTTATTAGTCAGGCCATGGTTCTGGCCTTCATGGTCTGTTTTGGGAAGCCCATCCACGAACCACCCCTACGGACCATGGTCCCATCCACGGGCCATGGGTGGCCCTCGTGGGTTGGCACCTACAGCTCACTAAGAGTGTTATTTACCCTTTTTTGGATTCGGGTGTTACATTGGCGCGTAAACATAGGAAAAAATTTACTCGGGCCAGGGAGGCGACATGCTGGCGCGCTGTGCCTATCCTCAAACTAAAAAACACTTACCCTGGTGCACTATAGGCACACCACACTAGAGTTTCCCCAGGTATTTGTACTACAGGCAAACTGCTGCAAGCCTGCAACTTCCATGCGTCTTCATTGGCGTACTTCAAGTGCGTCGCTCCAGGCCTAAAGCTTATAGGAACTTTTCCTAGCTCCATGTAAGCACACTGTGCCCCAAATGCATCAACCAGTAAAGCTAGATGGGTTTGGGGGCCAACCAACTTAAACATTGAAAATTTTACCCTCAACCCTTCGAAACCTATTCCTATCAAACCATTTTCCCCCACAATAAAAAAAACAGCCGCTCCACCCTCCTCCTATCTCTCCAAAGAAAAATTTTCTTTCTCCTCCATTGCCATCTTCTCCAATAGCTTCGACACTAACCTCTTCAAACTTTATTTCACCCTTTTCCCAAAAAAAAACACCCCACCACCCTTCCTTTTTCCTTCTCTCCCAAAATTTTTACCCATTCTCTAAAAATGGCACCAAAGAGAAAGAAAGTAGAGGGTGTAGCGGTTAGCAAGAAGTCCCGAAAAGGTGATGCCACCGGTTTTTCCAACCAAGCAAGTACTCGGTTACCCCCTTCCCCCTGAAAATTCAGAAAGCAAGTCGTAGGATATTACGAGGAGGATATGTTCGAATAACAAAAGAAGGCGAATTACTTGGGCGATAAGCATGTATATGAAGGTCGGATGCAGCGGAATTTCCCCAAATTTATGAGATGGGCTACAACTTGGGCATCTAGTATATTTTTCTGAATTAAGAATGGCCTCGACATTTCAAGAGTCAAAGGATGATGATGAGCCTATTGTTCATGATGCTTTTGATGATGAGGAGGATTTGGATGATGATTGTACATTGCTTATGATAGTTGATAGAGCCACTGTTATGGCCGATGAGAATGTTGTTGATGAGGATGACGAGTCCTAGAGGCCCAGGGAATTCTTTCTTTCACTCTTACCTTTTGTATCAAATTGTTGCACAAGGGACAATGCTTTTCTTAAGTATGGGGTGGGAGATTGAATTATGAGTATGTTCTACTATTTTATTGAGTCTTTTTATTTTTTTAGGATGGGTTCCTCACCTTTTGTTTTCAGTTCTTTTCCTGAGGATAGTCCCTTGAACCGAATAGATTTTTTTTCTTTGTTTGGGTGAATCTAAGTCATATAGTAGTGACTTGTCTCGATGATGGATGGATGACAACAGTCTTAAGGGAAAATCATTCATAGGTTTGTTAGAATTGGAAACCCAACCTTTGGAACTTTGAAGCCCCACTTGGAAGTTAGCTAGACATCATGGGTATTTTATGCATAATAAAGTAGAGTAAAGAAGAAACTCTTGAGAAACACATAGGTTCTTTAACTAGACTTTAAAAATAAAGAAGTTGGGTTTAATTGTGTGATTTCACTCAATGTATTTGTGTATGAGCATGCAATAAGTGCATTCATGTATATGTATCATGGTGCCATGTCTAGTGAGATTTTGATTGGTTTCTTGCATAGAATAGCATCTAGAACTTGCTCATGTGTGTGTGTGAAAATTGAGTTGCATAAAATTGTAAAACATGATTTAGGCATTTCCTTGTATAGCCTGTTCAGTTCTAATTTATGCCTCTTTGACATTATCCCTAGTGAAGCCCATTAAGCCTTGAAGTTTATTTCATTGTTAACCACATGATGAGCCTAATCAATTTTTTCGATTCCCTTTCTCAATTTGATCCAAAAATATGTCCTTAATTCACTATGTGGTGAAAAAAGGTTGAGTAAAAATAAGAGCGACTCAAAAAGGAAAAGGTGAGTGTAGTGAAGAAGAGACATGGAGAAAAGATACCATGAATTGATTACCAAAGTGTTGGCAGCATATAAAGAAGATTAAAAAAAAGTGATGATATATTGAAATAAGTGAAGTGATGTGCTAGCGGTAAGTGCTTTGACTACCTAAGGGGGGAAATCAAAGGATATAGAGGCAATTTTCTAAGGGTGTGAGCAAAGGATAAAAGTATGGATAAGAGAGGGGAAAATGGTAAAGTGTAGTGTTGTGAAACTACTATATTAGGGAGGAAAGTTACTATATATATATATATCCAAAAGTGTCCTCCCCGTCCCGAAGCCGACACTACAACCAAATAAAGTCCTTTTGATTTCATGGTAGAATTCACAAACCAATGGCATGTTGTGATATGTTAAAATATCTTTTGTCAGAGTGAGCGCTTAAATGTCAAGAAATTGTCCCTTTGAAGTGAATGCCTATGAAAATAAAGTGTAATGAGAGAAGGGTTTTACCAAAATAGTGAGGGGACTAATGATGCATGCTTGGGCTTATTGTTGTTCACTTTGTGAATACATGACCACATTGGCCTGGTAGATTTGTAAAGAGTTTTTTATTGAGGTTATGTTGTGTCTTGTGGAGTACCTTGGTTCTAAACGAAGATGTGTATTATTTCATGAGAGGTGAACTAAAACATGATTAAAATAGTTTGGTTGACACAAGTGCAGGTGGACTAGTCTTTAGGTGTTAGTGGTGAAGTGATATCAATAGTGTAGAGAATTCTTCGAGGACAAGAAAAGGTTTAAGTGTGTGGTGGTGATCTTGGGCGTATTTATATGTCCATTTCTTATATTTTGCTCGCATGTACCTTTAGTTTAAACAGCATTCTTTATACTAATTGTTATGTTTTGATTGGTATTACAATAATTGTGCACTAAGACATATGATTAGACGATGCAGGGAGTTTCAAGGGAAATTAATCACTTGGGAGCTAAAGTAGAGGAGGAAGGCGTGGAAGCAACTCAGAGGAGCATGCGAAAGAAAACACAAGAAAAATTTGTGATGGGATGCACTACAAGCGTGACACCCAAACCCATGATGTGTCCACGATTTGGACTCATTTAGGGCTCTATTTTAATAGATTTAGTGTCCTCAATGCATATTTTGTCTCAATAACTGATGTAAATTCTTGAATTTCAGGTATTTGGACTTCGGGACAAAGAATGGACACTATTAAGCAAGAAGGAACAACGCGGCTCAAAGAACAAAGAAATGAAGGATTGAGGATCGCCTAACCTATTAGGCGAGTCGTCGAATGGCCTTGGTCTCGCCTAATGTTCCAGTGTGCCAAGACCTGAAGGAGCAGATCTAGTCGACGAGATAAAAAAGTAGTTGACGTGTCGCCGAACAGTTCCGCGATGCAGTGCTTTATCTCCCAAAGGTACAAGACCTCAAAGATGCTACAAGAAAAAGCAGAACGGCGATACAAATGACCAAAGGGCGGATCCGCATGGTATTCTCTCCAAACTCACACCCGCATGGTATTTTCTATTTTTTTGCATTCTATAAGTGTTTTAGTCATTGATCTATTCTCAAAATTTGGATTACATTGTTGCCTAGCAATTCAATCTTATCTTAATCAGCATTAAAGGTTGGTTTTCCAAACCCCGGGTTTATTTTTGGCATTTTGAACTCTTATGCAAATGATCTTATCATGTTGTCGTGTGCTGGGCCTCTCTATTAATATTAATTTGTTTGATTGCCGATTTTAGTTTGAATATCTTTCTTGTATTGTTTTGAATGTTGAAATCCCATAATTTAACGCCTTGAAATAGATTAAAATATATGGGGTTGTGCTTGTTGCCTAGTTTAGCTGGGAGAAGTCTAAGTATCCCAAGGTAATGGGTGTAATGGGTCATGTTTTAATTAAGCCAGTGCTTGCTTTGATTTGTTTTCGGGGGTTGCGGGGTTGAATTTGAGAAGTTGGGTTGAAAGTAGGTACGTTGGGTCATTTGGCGAGCTGGGTCAAGCTCGTCGAACCAGTTGGCGGTTCGATGAATGTCCCCATCTCGCCTTTAATTTCATGCTTTATTCAGTGTTGGGTTCTGTAACTTTCGATGAGAAGTCTGAGGTCGTCGATGGCACTTGGCGACTCACCAAAAGTCTTCTTGATCGCCCTTTGTCTGCGCCCCTGAAACATTTTTGCACTGTAACTTTCGGTGATCTGACCCTTGCTCACTATAGCGATTCAGTGAGTCTGTCTGCAACTGATTCTTTGTGTTTTTGTTTGAATATTTTCTAACTTTTTCTCAATGTTTTGCAGACATGGCCAGACGTAAAGTTGCAGGAAGAAACATGCCACTCCGAAAGATAAGAGCACAGAATTTCAAAATGAATGAAGTGAGGTCAAATCCTCCCAAGAAGGGAAGACAAGAACCTCTACATGCAAACAAAGGCAAGGGGAAGAGGCCTATTTCTGACAGGGAGGCTACTCCCCGAGGCCCCTTTATTCCTTCATGGTCCCGAGGATTCTATGCAGCTGTGCGGAACTTTTTGGCGGATACACCTGTGGCAGCTCCTAGTGGATCTAGTACTACTGATCCTCGTGAGGTGACCCCAGGCACTAATGCCCAGATAGATGAAGCGCATGCTTAGACAGGAACCCTTCTTTACCTTTCTATCTGTCTTACTTTCTGACTTTTGGATATTTTTGTTTGCAATTGAGGACAAATGATTTTATTTGTGGTGGGATGAGGCCCACCTTTTGGGACCTTATTGATGTTTTGTTTATCTTTATGGGTTTTGAGCTGAATTTGTGTTTTACACTGCTTTTTGTGGAAGGTTTGAGCTTGTAGCTCCGTGTTTATAATTGTAAATGACTGTTGACCCTTCAGAAAAAAATTTGCCACCTCTTGTTTGTGTTGAATGTGGATGTTCTTGTGCAAATTTGAGTATCGATTTTGATCAATACCAATGACTTAAATAGTGTTCATAATCGAACAAAAAATGAATGTGAGGCTACAATGACGCCAAATGAAAATGCATAGCCAATATGTGAACTCTTTACATCTCGTTGTGACTAGCCAAGTATCGAATCGAATCTCTTGTGATAAATATTGCCCTCTAGCGAAAGTGTGGAGTCTTGTTTGACTTTGGTAACAATGCCTTGTGTGATGAGCTTACCATGAACCATGTATGACGACACCTAGAATTTGCCCCGTTGGTCCGGCTGACTAAGTGATGAAATTTCTTGAGATGATCTTAGGCAACTTTAAAGAGTGTGAAACAATTTGACAATATACCTCTTTTGTGGCCTACCTTGTGAGTGTGTAAACCCCTTTTGAGCACCCTTTGAGCCTTAACCTTCTCTTGGAAGAAACTTGATGAAAACATTGTGACCTTTTCTTAATCCAATACCCATAATCCTCATGATTTGTGGCCTGTTTGAATATCCAACTTAGGCCAAAAGCCTAAGTTGGGGGTGTGGTGAAACGAAAAGGTGAATCAAGAAAATGCAAAGAAGTCCCTTTTGCCCATGTTTTGAGAATAATGGAGCCTCTCCATATAAAAAAAAAAGAGAAGAAAAGAATGAAAAAGAAAAAGAAAGAAAAAGTTGTAGAATAAAGTTGTGAAAATACAAAGAAAATGGGGTTTCCAACGGTCCACGGAAGATGAATAAAAGGTGACTTTTGAGTTTGAATGAAAATGATGAAGAAAATGGAAGAAGGTGTTGTTCACTTCACATTTCACAAGGATTACAACCTAGAAGCCTAAATGACCATACTTTTGCACTCAGCCCCATTACAGGCCTTGAAAAAAAAACATTTTTGATCTTGAATAAGCTGAAACAAAAGTCGATTGGAAAATAAGGGCAAACCTATGGGTGAAAATCATACATTGTATTCAACTTTGTGAGTGTGAGTGTTGCATTTGATTCCGGAACTTTAAATTGTTGAATCATTCTGTGATAATATGGAATCATTTTTTGTGTGAGGGCATTTGATCACCTTTGTTGAGCTTGAACTTGCATTTGAAGCAAGTAATGTGAGCTTGAGATTCTTTGGAAATGGTGAGTCACAACTTGAATCTTTGAGTGTACAATTGATCATTGCATGAGTAAGTTGAGTCCTCTTTTGTGCATTCATGATTGAGTCTTGTGTAGCACCATTTGAGACATCCTTTTTGAACTGTTGAACGTGAGTTTTACTTGAGGACCAGCAAAAGATTAAGTTGGGGTGTTGATGAGTCCACGATTTGGACTCATTTAGGGATCTATTTTAATAGATTTAGTGTCCTCAAATGCATATTTTTTCTCAATAACTGATGTAAATCCTTGAATTTCGGGTATTTGGACTTCGGGACAAAGCATGGACACTATTAAGCAAGAAGGAACAAGGCGGCTCAAAGAACGAAGAAATGAGGGACTAAGGATCGCCTAACCCATTAGGCGAGTCGTCGAATGGCCTTGGTCTCGCCTAATGTTCCAGTGTGCCAAGACCTGAAGGAGAAGATCTAGTCGGTGAGATAAAAAAGTAGTTAACGTGTCACCGAACAGTTCCGCGATGCAGTGCTTTATCGCCCAAAGGTACAAGACCTCAAAGATGCTACAGGCAAAAGCAGAACGGCGATACAAATGACCAAAGGGCGGATCGCCGAGTGGATCGGTGATCCCGACTTACTGCGCCGAGTGATCCTTCGCAGCACACTTTTTTACAACTATAAATACTTGTTAAATTTTTAGTTTAGCATCAGTTTTATGCAATCAGAAACCATTTTTAAAGTTATTCAATTTTAGAACTTGGTTTTTGGAGACAATTTTCCTTGGCTTTGGAGATTTTGAAGATTCCCATTTCGAAGAAATTGGAAGTGGGTATTGAAGATTTTTCATCTTAGACGTTTGTAAAGACCATATCAATCGTACCCAACTGATGGAAACACATTTTGGTATCAATTTCTATCTTTTTACTATGTCTAGCTAAAACTCCAATTCTTGGAGTGTGATTATGAGATTATGGGTTAAATTAACTGTTGGTTATTGCTAACTGATTATTTATTCACTGTTTAAAAGTGATTTCGTTCAGTAATTATGGTTGAATTTAATGGGTTGTAGTTGCAAATACAATCTTAACTTCATGTTTTTGGCCTGCTCGAGAGAGGTCATAAAACCAAAATTATTGAATCAATGGTCTGTGGGTATTGGGTTGGCATGGGTTCAGCTCGAGAGAGTGAATCCTAAACACTTTCCCACACTTTCAGCTCGAGAGAGTGAATGGACTAAAGCGAAGGTCGTGCTTCATTGCGGCTTATTGATGTTCGAAAGAAACCAATTCGATTCGGGGCAAATTGTTCGAGAGAAAGTTTACCCCCACTAAAGTCTACCTTATTCACTGATTTACAATGGTTTCCTATTAATTGCAATGACCCATTTGTTTACCTTAGCCCATAATCCTATCACATCCCAAGAATCCCGTCTCCATATTCGTATTTTCGTGTTAACTGTTATTTTTAGTTGCTAGTTGACTACAACCCCCCCCCCTTTTTTGATACTTGACACTTGTGTCACACTTTTATTTATCATGCTTTTCTTCGTAAATGTTTTATAGCTTTGATTGACTTGAACACATTTATGCTTTTCTATTGATTCTCAATTACGGACCACTCCCTTGGGACTCGACCCCAACTCACTAGTTGGGTTATATTACTACTCACGATCGTTGGAACTTGATATGGAAGTAGTATCCTGATACGTGAAATCAACCTAAAATTTTTGATGCCCAAGATGGCCACAAGGTTGGTGAGTCGTGCCAAGGCCAAAACTATTGAAGGTCAATGTTAGCGCACTGCGCCAAGCTCCAATCTATTGAAGGCTAGTGCTGGTGCGCCATGTCAGGCCCCCAACTAATGTAGTCCAAGTCAGGCGCTATGGTGGTGCGCCACCCCATTAATGCCCCGATGAAAAATCCAAATTTTAGGATTTCGAATCCAAGAAGAAAAGAGATTATTTTCCCTAACCCTATAAATAGATCATTATGCCTCTTTTGTAGGGTTCCATCTTCTTTTTGAAGTGCATCAACAAAGGAATAGACCTTAGGTTTCTTTTCTTCTACTTTTCCTTAGTCATTAATTTGCATGAAAACAATTATCTTTATGTTTTTTATTAACATGAGTAGCTACAACCCTTGTTCTAGGGTTGCGACTATGAATGATGGTTGAATATTGGTTTATTGGATAAAGTTGGTTATCAGATAAATTACTCTTGTGTTCTTGAATTACTATTTTGATGCTTTATCACCATTAGAATAAATTTATTTTCTTTTTCTTGAACTCGGTAGATAAATAGAGAGATAAAATGTGAAATACAAGGAGCATTATATTTTCCTGCATAAAACTAGAAGTGATTTGTATCTAGGATAGGTAATACCTAGTTGTCATGCTTGGTTATGAAACAAGAAGAGAGCTTAATTCTCCATAGTTTATTCAATCTATTACTGTTCAACGATGTAGTTAGACTGTCAACTAGGTAGGTGATTAGAGGTTGAGAGATCATGATCATAATATTTACCTTGTAAATCAGTAATTTGATAATCATTTGAAATCCATAAAAGAAATACGAAGCATGAATTCTTAGTTATGTTGCAGCTCCGGAATTGTCCCAAACTATTGTTACCATCAAACGTGAATTATGCTAATTCTTTAATTCTTGTCTTGTTAATTTACAAATATAAATCAAACTTTTGTGGCACACTTGCATTTAATTGTGGGTTTAGTGGAATTGAATATAAACTAATAAGTCCTTTGGGTTTAACAATCTGGCTCCGAAAGAGTCACTATATTACTTGCGTGACTATGTACACTTGTATATAATTTGGGAGCAACAAGTTGGTGAGGTCTTTAATATGAAAAAGCTAAAAGAGTTATTGTTTTAAATTAGTGATGCCATCTTGGTCATTACATGTGATAACGACATCTTTAACATAAATTACCAAATAAATACATAGATCTGTAACATATGCCAACAAAACACAAAGTGATAAGCTTTACTACAAATCATGACAAGCTCTTGAATAATCGTGCTAAAATTTCAAAATCAGACTCGAGGATAATGTTTCAAACCATAGAGCGGTCGACATGCAAGTTCACTAATCCCCCATACACAAAAAAACATGTAGTTGTTTCATATAAACTTTTTCTTCAAGGTTCATGTCTCTCAAACTACACCCTTTTACAGAATTAAAGCAGTCGACAGTAACCCAACTAGGTTGAGATCGAATCCCACAGAGAGTGTTGTTAGAGATATTTATAACTTTCTATTAAAATTCTATTTTGTAACTATTATTGGAGAATTGAAATTTTTATGAGAATTTACTGACTAATTTAACTACTTAGATTCTTATCAATAATACATGTGAACTAGATTACAATTCTTAGATATCGGGACCCAAGCAAATACTTTAATATCAACTCTTTAAGGTGTGTTCATTGTGAAAAACTAACGAATATATAAGTCTCCTAAAGCTTTTTGGCCCAATGAAAACAATATCACCCTAAGTCCTTATCGACACTTGAGTGTCGAGTTAATTTTTTCATTCATCAAAAGTTTTTAGTTATCCTCTCTCAAGCTCAAGCTATTAGATGGAGGTTGATAGCCCCAAATCACTGTTAATGATCTCTTTTTTCTTGTCTTAACATCATTTGTCAAACGTCTCTTCATCCTTCATTCTTCTCTCTATTCCAACCTTAATCTCTTTGTCCTTGCCGCCAAGGTTCTTGGTTAGGACTTTGATAGTTTGAACGGGAACCCCTTATGTGATTATTAACATAGTGAGCCTCTTCCTCTTAAGTTTGGAAAGCATCCTTGGTCTATATCTTTCCACAACATTCATTTTCTGTGTTGAGGTACCCATCACATGCTTCGTCAATACCTCTATTTGTGTCATCAACTTTGTCATCATTTCTTCTTTGGCCTCTTCTCTGAGTATCTCTTCCTTTGACAACTTTTTAGTTGATACACTACTTATCTTTCTAGCTTATCTGTGTGCCAAACATTGTTCGTCTTAGTCACTTGGTCAATCATAACATTGTCCTCCTCATAAGTGTGGTCCATCAGTGAATCCTTTACATCCTTGTTGCCCATATACTTTTTTATTGCATCTAGAGATATGTATAAGATTTCTAGCAACACCTCATTTGGTAGCTTGTGATTCAAATAGTAACTACGTTCTACTAGATCTGATTCAAGCTTTGTGTAGTGCTTTACTTGGCGCTTGTTTGAAGTTGTGGTCTCATCTTTAAGCTTGTTGTGTCTACTTGGAGGAAAGAACCTCTCCAATAATGCACTATGAGCTCTGGCCAGGTAGTGATGGTGCCTTTGGTAATTCTCCAATTCATGTAGTTGCTTTACCAAAATCACACACAGACAAACACATTGAGGCCCATAAAACCCAACAATAATAGACTAACAAATATACGTGACATACACTTCCTGTGTGAAGTTTTGGTGCGAGAGTAAGATGCCTTTTTTTCAGCTCTTCTAACTATGCTTTCGAGAATGAGAACAACCTCATATGATTCCTTCTTGATAGATACATAGGATGTTGTAATGCAGACAGACTCCAACAAAGTCCTTAAGATGTTTTGTTAAGGTCTTCAAGAGGTAGATCATCGGACAAGCCTTTCATGTCTGGTAAGTATAACATCATACTAGTGATGTTGAAAGTTGCATGTCTAACCAGTGGTGGAGGTCTAATGATACTAGCATGGCTCACTTCTGTAGTAGCTTCTGCAGTGGCAACCTTCGCTACCAACCTATGGTAGTTCTCATCACCCATTACAAAAGTTAACCTTTGACATCAGAATGTTCTTTATATTTCTGAGTTAATTGGAACCAAGGGGAGATCTTTGACTCCTAGTGGGACATAACTTGTGGAAAGTCCTGCAATGTACAAAAATTATCAGTGTAATTTACAAAAGAAAATAATAGCTACTTATTGAATTTATACAAATTATAAAACTCTAAACTACACTCCCTTGCAATGAGGCTAGAATTCTAATGTCGCCCAAACTACACCTTTTTACTGAATTAAAGCCGCAGATTATAAAATACTATAACCCAACTAGGTTGAGGTCGAATCCCATAAGAGAGTTTCTAGAGATCTTTATAACTTGCAATTGAATCTAATTTGTAACTATTATTGAAAATTTAGGGGTGTTTATGAGAAATTACTAACAACTTTAAATAAAGATGAACTACGTTTACGGTCCTTAAATATCGAAACTCAAACAAATACGTTACTGTCAACTCATTTAGGTGTGTTCATTGTGCAAAACTAACGAATCCATAAGTCTTCTAAAGCCTCTAAGTATATTTAGACCATAAGTAAAATTAATGCCTCTATTTAAAATAAGAAAACTAGTAATTTGAGGGTAAAATCTCTATGAAATTGAAATCCAACAAAAATGGTACAATCTTTCGTAAAAATCCAGTTTAATCAATAAAGTAGTAAACGCTCCGTAAAAGCCCAAATCAAGTAAAAATTGAGGCATATTAGTTTTAAACTCAAAAATTCATATTTTTTTTTGTCTTTAACCCATATTATGATCAAATATCAGTGCAATGCATGTGAATGCATACCAATCATAAATATAAAAACCATAATACATATTTATCCAGCATGATAAGAGATAGACACCATCCAAAGTACGAGCGTACTAACTTGGAACTCCTACTAGTCCAACTCCAAAGTCTCAGTCCCATAATAACAATATAAAGGGAGATAAACAATGAATGAAAACAAATATGACACAAAATTACTAATCCAGAACTCAACTACTTCTACCACCAACTTTAAATTCCCCAAGGCATTCTAAGGATTCTATAATCTAGTCTCAATGCGAAGAACGACCTAAACTAAGTCTCAAGGCTAAGCTACTAATTTAAAGTACCGAAAATGTCAAAAAAGTATAACTAAGATCATGAAAGCCTAACATCCACTCTAAATCCTTCATAACGATCATAAAACTCATAATATATAGAATTTTAACTAAGATAAATCTAAAGAAAATAAGTCATAACCTACGTTGAAGATAAATTGCAAACACAAACTATCACTCGAAAGCACTCCGCTTTTGAAGAGCCTCGAATCGTTGCACATATAATAATAGAATCTACACATCAATATGGGACTAACAATACTCATATTGGCAATATAAAATTTGTACAAAAAATTAGTCAAAAGATGACCCTCAGGCTCGACATCAAAAAAGAAAATAACTACATCATCACGTTCCCCTTGAGATTCGGATCACATGCCCCGAAATTGGGCAAAGACGGGAACGAACTCAAATCTCAAATGGTCTGAAAATGTTACTTTAAAGAAATGGAAATCAAGGATTTTGAGACCCCAAATGAGAAGAAATTGCGAAAGTGAAGCCTAAATACGTAATAGGAAGCACGTGGAAAGAATCTAACCTTGAAATCACTTGAAATGATCAAGATATAAAGAAATCCTTCTTTGTCCAAGCTTACTTTAATGATATTTAAGTCTAGGATGTCTTAGGAAAAAAATGAAGAAGAAACTTAAAACACCCAGTGATCGTCGCTCTTGTGGAATGTTGTCGCATGTGTAGATGCCACCACTTTCCTCGGGCTCCATCAGAGTGGCCATAATCTCGTAGTGGTGGCAAAGCTTTGCAGGTGCACTATCACTGGAGCGCCAAGGCTCCACAGCTCCAGTTACCTACTAGTGTCATCAGGCTTTGCTAGTATGATTAGCTCATCATAGGAGTGGCTATGAGGTTCCACCCAAGCTCCGCGGGGAGCGAATGCCTCAACAACTTAGAGTAAAATAACAATGTCTCGAATGGACCCTCAAGATTTATCCACAGTCATGCAAACACAAACTGAATATTCTACCTAACCATGTATGACATTCTGAACCCAATGGAATTTACAAAATAACCAACAAAGGTTATCTCAATGAAATGTTGATCGAAGTCAACACTACAACCAAAACCAACTAAAAAAACTAGTAAGCAACCAAACATTACAACGGGACTCAAACCAAAGGTCTTACTAGATCAAAATCAACGTTTTGGAGCTAAGGACACTAATTTAAATCTCATTCCGAGCTCGTTTACCAAGAATGTTGACTGCAGTCAATCTTTTTCAATTCATAATCCCCAAATAGGGAAAACAACTCACCCAAAACTCTCACAAACACCTTGGGGAGAAAGCACACACCTCGACAAACCACACATACAATACATATGCTATGAAGAAGGGAAATAAAGTAAGAAAATACAAAAGCAAGAAAATAACCACGAGGGTCATTATATTATATCCTAAGAAAGTAAGCCTTTCGAGTATACAGAATACTGTAGTAGACTTGAAGCCCACAAATTTGCAGAACTGCAGAAGGTTTGATCAACTCATTTTGCGTTACCTTATTTATATGTAAGCTACCGAGATAAAGGTCACACAAGATACAGTCCTCGATATTAAGACTTCTGAAGAGGATAAGTTAGAGGTTATAACGACCCAGAAAATGATAGGTTAAACTAGAGCCTCATCGTGTGGGTTAATGTAACCTTAAGTTGATGCCTAGGCTGTTTTCGAAATAATTTGAAAAAGGAGGAAGCCTAGGGTGAAAGCAAGGGCCTAAGCTAGCAAGATAAAGTGGAAGAAGCCTTGTTCTTTGATGGGCCTTTTGGCAATAGGGCTACTTGATTGCCCAAAGGGTTGGGCGAGTCGCCCTTGTGCCCTTGTGATCGCCTAGTGGGTTGTCCCATTGGCCTAGATACTGGAGCAAAGGGCAAGCTAAGTCATAGCTCGCCAAGCAAGTTAGCGAATGGCCCATTGATCCTCCAGATCGCCCAAAGATCTGCCCATTTTGTGAGCCTACTGGAAAAATGGGCAAGCCAAGGGTGCACTTGGCGAGTCACCTAGTGCTCTTGGCGACCCATGAGGTCCAAAGGGCAATCTTAGTCGGGTAGGGTGCAAAATTTTAAGTTTAAACTTTGTGGGTCCTTAGTTTTTTTCCAAAGATCGAGTCCTCATTATTCTATTCTTTTCCTAGCAACTATATAACCCTTTTAGACTTGAATCCCTTCAATTAATTCACTCTAAATAGAATTAAAAGAAGACCCATCTTCTCTCAAATATTTCTCTCTCTAGAAAGAAACCCCATTGAAGAAGAAGCTAGGGCTTGAAGCTTGGGTCAAGAACAAAGTCCATTAATGAAAGATTTCATTAGGGCTTTGATAAAGGTATGTGAAGCTTATTCATCTATGGGTTCTTCCACCCATAGATCCCCCTTAGTAATCCCCCAATTGTGGATGAGAAACCCAATTAAAACTAGGGTTTTTCTTACATTGTGGGTAGGGTTTGGGTATGATTCCAATCTAGTGGATAATACCCATTTATGATTGAATTAGCTTTGTTTATTGATATTATGATGGTTTCATGTGATTTCTATGGTAAACCCTAATCTAAATTGATGAATGTGATATTTGTGGGTTTATGCCATTAGAGGTGAAATTGAAGGTTCATGAGTACTCTTCCTAATTCAATGTTATGTGTGGTAATCGATCAAAGTTAGGATCATATAATTATGAATTCAACTAGACTCTATTGTATATGATTGATCTTGACTTGTAAAGTCAGAATTGAACCTTTATGATCAATTATGACTAAAACCACCTAGTAATGATGAATATGATTAGATTTCCTTGAAAGCTAGGCATGAATGAAGGTTACAAGAAGTAAAGCTTAAATGTATGGCTTGTAGTAATGAATGTTGATCACTAGGGTTTGAAGGTAAATCTAATATGATTGAACTACGAATGTTAAGGCTTGAGAGTAAAGTCTAAATATGAGATTAGATTATTAAAGTATAGAATTGTGGTAGAAGGCCAAAACCTACTTAGTTTACATTATGAAGGCTTAGACACACCAAGTGATAGACTCACTTGATTCATGATGATACCAATGTCTAATGTAGAATTCTAGATATGGTTTTAGGCATGAGTATGATATGACATGAAGGGTTTTGTCACATAGAATGATTCTAGGTTGAAAGGTTTTCCCACCTAAAATTAATCTAAGTCTTAGGACTATTAAATGTGATGAGTCATGTGGTAACTCCCCTAAATGACCTTTACATGATAGGAATGTGTGGTGAGATCCCTTACTCCTAATTAATTAAGAATGGGAGAGTGTGAGGTGATTACCATTTTGTAGGTGTGAATCTCAAGGAAAGAGGTGATTACCCATTAGCCTTTATATTGATATGGAGGCGAATACCTATATCATCTTAATATGAATATGGAGGTGAATACCTATATTCTTCTAATAATGAATATGGAGGTGAATACCTATATTCTTCTAATAATTAACATAGAGGCGAATACCTATGATTCATTGATATGTATGACTAGAGGTGAATACCCTTGACTTTATGATTCCATGATATGCATGCCTTGAGGTGACTTTCCCCTTGCATTTATGAACATGAGCATGACTAGTTTGGGATAGTAGGTCGAGATACCTCTCCACTTCATGCATGACTAAGAGGTGATTACCCTTGTCTTTATGATGTTAAGAGATGATGAACATGAATGATGAACCTAAGTGTCTAGCTTAGCATGGGTAGGATTATGGGGTTTTGTTCATGCATGGAACAAGCTTGCCTTAAGATGACTCATGAGATGTTTGCTCTTATAGGATGTATGTTTAGATAGGATTGTGCTATAATTTCCTTCCTTAACATGATATGATTAACTAAGGTGGTAGTTCCCTTGTCTATATGAAGTAAGCTAATAGTAAGACCAAAATGAGGGTGAATATGACTAATATGAATTCAAGGCTATGCTTAGTGTGAAGGGTAGTGTGGGATGCCTTTCATGCATTGCACAAGTGTGTCTTAAGGTTACTTAGTAGTATGGTACCCTGGTGGTAGAAAAGCTTAAAGACTTAGACCATGCATATAGACTATGATTAAGATGACCAAAAAGGGATACTTGGCTTGGGTTGTATTATGGAATGCTATTCATGTTTTGCACTTGTACGCTTTTGAGGTTACTTGAGAATGGTGCTATTATGGTCAAGATGACTAAGAGTCAATTATGCTTATGTGATGACTATGATGTAGACTTGGCTTACTATGATTATTATATATCTCTTATGCTCATTAACTATGTCTTATGTTGACTTATGTTTATATGATGCTTATGTTGGAGATTATGCTATGACTATGATGAGTATGCTATGACTATGATGACTATGCTATGATTATTATGCTATGAATATGTTACTATCTCTTATGCTTATGACTTATGTTGACTAACCATTTTGAGATGCTCTTATGATGTTGTGCTAGCTTTCATGCTTGGTACATTTTGTACTAACACATATTGCCTACATTCTAACCAAATGTAGGGTTGGAGACTTGAGTTTCTTTGGAGGCTAGGTTCTAAGATGCAAGAAGACTTGAAGATTTGGTGAGTCCTCATAGCTTCGAGGACGAACCCACATTATTCCTTTATGTCATGTCTTTATGTTTTTTAGACTTTGTTGGGCTGCGTCCCAAGATTTTATTCATGAGTTTAATAGATGGTTTGATACAAAGAGTATAGAAAGACTTCCGCTTTCATTTATGAAAGATGACTTCGATTGTAAAAGTTTTAAATTTTTTCATACTTTTCTATTATCTTATGTTCAGGATATGCTAAGGGCTTGTATACGACCCCGTCGGGGGCAAGTACGCCATGTTACGTCTAGGGGGTACCCCTGGGTCGTGACAAAGGTGGTGATGTCTCTCATGCTAGGGCGTGTGGTCGATGGCTTAGTAGTACCTATTGATGGAAGGGGGGGTCTCTAAGCGATCAGAAGTGAAGACGTGTTGAAGTGAAAGCCAAGATTTTTCCTCATACTTGTTGGCATCTTTGGAATATGTTAGAAAAAATGAGATGTAAATGGAGACAAGGATGCAATACAAGTTGGGGAATAAGTAAGGTATGAGCCTAAGGGACGATCACGGGAGATGGGGAAGTTGGTAACAAAATATAATACTTTCCTCTTTGTTCTAAGAAACTATTGTATTTAAGCATGTCAACTTTAGTACAAGTAGCCTGACATGGATGCTAACATTCCCCTCTTCTTGAAAACAATTTGTCTTCGAATTTAAATCTCTCAAAATCAAGACGACATGAATTAGCAAATAACACCCATTACTCGAATGCAACAATGGTAGGAACAAAACAAGATAGTGACCATGTGTCCACTTAACCCAATTAATCCTGACATGTATAAATACACCCTTATAAAGCATGTGAACATTATCATCCCAATAGAAAATTCTCCTACTTATATAAACACAACGAACTCCTTGTCTAGATGACATTGCGAATGATACATCCAACTTCAATTTAGCTCTATCAATAAAGTTCTCCAATGAGCATGACAAAGACAATATAAAATTCCTATCAAATTGAACAGTTTTGTGATATATCCAAGCATCTTCAATTATATCTCCCAAAGATTCTTCCACATAAATAGTAGTCACCCATTCTTCAATATACATTGTATCCAAATAAGCATTGAAGTGCTCATAATCATGTACCTCATCATCACTAGTAGCAAATACCCTTTTCAACTCACAATAACCAACACTTGAAGAATTATGACTCATTACATATATAGAATCATATTCCAATAAGTTTTCACACAAAAACAATTGAACAAGAGAGGAAGAATCCAAAATAATTCTTTTTACCTTTATCGTTCTCATCAACATACACTTTCTCAATATGACTTGTAGTATCAACCACTTTAGGATTAAGTACATCCAATGACTTTGGTTTTTCAATGCATACTTTTCCATGAGTATCTACGAGAGAGTCAAAACAACTAGAAGAAGAAGTAGGAATGCTATAGTTAGAATAAGAAATAACCTTAATCAAACTCTCTCGTTTTTCTCTCTCGACCTCACTATCATCCTTTTTTTTTCTCATGGTCGTCTCTCTTTTCTTTTCTCTCATTCTCACTTTTTTTCTCACTTGACATACCATTCTCTTCACACAACACACCCTCTCCTTTTTTCTCTCTTGGAATGTCAGAATGATCTCCCTTTCTCCTCTCAATCTTTTCTCTCTCAAATTTCTTCATTGCCTCTTTCACTCGTTTCTAATCTTCATAAACTTGGGTTGGAGTTAAAGGTTCAAGTGTATATTTTATTCTGTTTAGCTCAAGAGAAACTCTATTTTTCTCCTATCATAAAATTGCCTTCCTATTAAATTGTCATGGCCGCCCAAGCATGATGTGACAATCTTGCATTGGAATGACATCACAATGAATATTATCGAAATATCTCCCAATAGAGAAAGAAATAATGCATTGCTTAGTCACCTTAAGCTCACCAAAATCATTCAACCACTGTCTCTTATAAGGAGTAGTGTGTTTAATGCATGTAAGTTTCAACTTCTCCACAACGTAGAACTTATCACATTAGTACCACTTTCACTATCAACAATCATAGAGCAAATATTACCATTTATCCCACACCTTGTATGGAAAATAGTTTCTCTCCTTAAATTAGCTATGGTGACATTCTTCTCCTTCAACCGTTTGATCAACACATCAACACAATTAATGTCGTTTTGATTTCTAGCTTCATTTTTCTTACCTTTTTTAAACATCTCAAAAAATATCAAAGAAACAAATATCTCTCAATTTGAATTTTTTGTCTCTCTATTGATCTCACTCTCTCTTGCCTTTTCCACTCAAATTACTACCTTTGGATGAATCCTTCAAAATTTATATATAAACCTTATTAGTAACAACCTTTTAGAAATAAGATGTAGAAAGAAAGGAATTTATCAATACCCAGATAAATTGGGATTGATGAGACAAGAAAAAAGACCACTTTTTAAAGCAAGAAAAAAAACTTCAAAAGTTCCCCTCTTCTTGATTTTCCTTTTTGAATTAGAAAATCAAGAATCAAAACAAATATGAAGTTTTTTGAAATAAGTAATGGAATTTTCTTTTTCTTTTTTTTGTAATTTTTTTTTTGTTGAACTTTTAAGCAACTAGAAAAGATTTTTTTTTGAAACTCCCAAGATTATGAACAACAGAACCTTGATAGAACCGCTCTGACACCACTTGATAAGAATTGGGATACCAGAATAAATAAGAAAATTATGCGGAAGCAAAATTATAAAGATTAAAGACATAAATTGAAAGATATGTGAAATTCAAGAATAGAATCCCCAATTTCAAGATAAAATGCTACGAACCCTAATTGATATTAGTATTCAAAATTAGCGGATTAAGACTAATTATGATACTAGTAGAGTGAATTCAAGAACTTAGATTAAAAGTGATCTAGACCCCTATTACGAAAAAATAGTGACAACAATTAGTATATGACTAATCACCTTCTTTAATTTAGAATAGAAACCAAAGATATCAAATTAAGAATTAATCATACCTTTTAAAGAATCATTCTTATTAGGTTGTAAGATAAATTCATACTCACCACACACAAAGGTGTAAAGAAGAGAAACCTCACAAATAATATTAATTATGTTTGTTTGTCTCTTAAAATAATAAAATCAACCCCTATATATAGAGAAAACCTATCTCAGATAGAATAGGATTTAAATCCTACTTTTATGGAAACTTTAAATTAGGAAAACTTTAAACTATGTAACTTTTAAACTACGAAACTTTAAACTAAGAAAACAAGACAACTTTAAACTAGGAAACTTTTTAAACTGGAAAACTTTTAAAATATGAACTTTTGACTTTAAGCATTCAACTTTTTGGACTCTTTTATTGGGCATTGTGTGGTCCAATCTTCTTTCTTTTGTGCTTGAATTTGGACACCTCTTTTGTGATAAACATATTCTTAATGTTGTATTGAAGCCCGTCAACTTAAGTACAAATAGGTTGACATGGATACTATCAACCTCTTTTGTGCAAATAGAGAATCAAAAGGAATTTCAAGTTAAAAAAATGGAGAAATGATTTAAAGACGTATTTTATGTGAAGGTAGGATTTCTAAATTTTGTTTTGTTTAACCCAACATAAATCAAGTTTTTTTTAAGAAGAAAAATTACATAAATACATAATTTAAAATATCATAATTTTTAAAATTTTCTAACATAGAAAGAATTACAAAAAAATTCCTCTCTCAGATAGAAACTCTATCCCTTCTCGGAAACATCTCTCCCCTCTCAGATACATCCCTCCCATTAGGGGTGTTCGTGGTTTGGTTTGTATCGGTTATTTGTTATGACCAAAACCAAAACAATATAGTCAGTTTTTAAATTTCTAAAACCAAACCAAACCAAATGAATAAATAACCGTCGGTTTGGTTCAATTTTTTTGTTTTTTTTTTTTAATTTTGAAAGTAATATGTTTTTCATTTGAAAGTAATTTTTTTAGGTCATACGTGTCTCGATAGACACAAACACCTAGTTCATGAACAATCCACCGAAAAGCTACTGTGGATTCAATTAAGAAATTAAGTAATACTAGAGTTATTATTATTATTTATTTATTTTGGTTTCTGACCCGGTGTCTGGTACCCACATTGGAGCCTAGCTAAATTTAGATTCGCGCCGAGAAGTCCCACATTAGGGGGTAAAGCGTTCCCTAACAAAGGCGACTCCGTAGCCAAGGGAGCTCGAACCCGAGACCTCTTTGTTAAAGATGAAGGAGTACTTACCATTCCACCACAACCCTTGTTATCTGTAGTAGGGTAGGTAAAGACTAAAAATATGAATTTTGATGGACTTGGACTTAGGGTTGTAACAGTTCGATTAAAATTTGAGTGTTGGATTTGTGAAAATGATATTAAAGATTTAAGTTAATAAAAATTTAACAAAATATTTATATTTTATTTATAAATAATTATAAAATTTATATATCTAATTCTTGGTTCAGTTTGATTATTTTTGCGGTTTTTTTTTTTTGCGTAAAATCAAAACTAAACTAAATAGTATGATTTTCAAAATTTAAAACCAAACCTAACGAAACCAAATATCATTTTTCTAGTCTATTTGTTTTTTTAACCTTAATCATAAACAACCCTACCTCCCATTAAGTAATGTATAATTTGTAATATAGGAGACACGTAAAAAAATTGCATGTGATAGCAATGAAAAATCGAGAATTTTTGTATGCAATTATGAGATTTCTGTGAAATGTCCTTAAATAAATAAATAAAAAAGGTCATTAATTTCAACCCAAAACCCATGAATAATTTTTTCTTTAATTGAGAGGGGAGGTGTCTTTTTTTAACACTACACTTACCGTCTTCCATCCTTAATCTTCCTCTAATTTGTAAACTTTGAAGAGAAAAAATGGAGAAAATGAACCAGGCATTGGAGAAGATGAAAATGTTGGTGGGAATGGATGTAGAAGATGAAGTAGCTCCTCAACAAGAATCTTCCTTTGTTTTCATGGATGATTTGAATCGCAACTGCACTTTGTCGACCAAACAGGTAACCCTTATTGGGTCATTTCATTTTCTCTTCAATCCCAACTTTTTACTTATTCTATGATCTTTGTCTTCATTGGCTACATATACTATTTATCTCTTTCTTTGCTTGTATTTTTGAGCTAAATTGCATATAAATTCATTATTGATATGAGTATGCGCAATACATACTTCAAATCGATCCCTTAAAATAACCTAAATAGCAAAAAACGTCCTTATGTATTCCTGTATCTGATATACTAGGAGTCCCGATCATAAATGCATATTCAAACTGTGAAACTATTTTGTGACTAGCTAATACGACCCATATAGATCTGTCTTGGGGAAACCTTTTTGGGGGTCCAGGTAGAAGTTCCTTGGATTTCTATTTCATCGCAAAATGTTTTAAAACACATATTCAACTTCCATATACTTCTTTTCCAAAAAAATTTCATGACAACTTTGATTAAATATTGTCTTAACAGTTCCTTTAATGAGAGATAATTTTTTTCTTGGGATTGATAACTTGACATAAGTAAACCAACTTTTTGTTGACTAGTTTCTGTTTCAAAGTAGATGTACTCTAAAGGGGTTTGTACAAGTCACTCAATGCTATTAGGTTAAAAGAACTATTGTAAGTACTTTGTGTATGATGACTTGAATTTTGATCTAGAACTAGCGAAATTTAGAAGAATGGAAGAAATTCTAGAAACTCCAGCAATGGTAAAATCCTGGAATTGTGCTTTTAACTCACATGACCTATCCTGTTTGGTGAAACACTACATGCTAAAGAAATATCCTTCTGGCTACTGGAATGTTACTCAAATAACATAATGGGATGGTCACTGAAAATGAGTTAGTAGAGTTTTTCTAATAGACATTCCTGCTTAGCATATTGGAAAATGGAATATACTTGTTAACTAAGCAGTCTAAAAATGCTGTAGTTAGTACACCAATATTACAGAAAATATCTCTATCTAGGGATATGAGGAGCAGGTGTTTCTGTGACTGTTTTAGACGACTTGATAAATAAAGCACTTGTATTGGGGGGAACAATAACTTTTAAGTTAAGAACTCAGGAGATCGTAATCCAAATGTGGACTCATTTGTTCCCCATTTACGGTTCAAGTTTGTATGGATCCTTGAGAGAACAAAGGAGAATAAATTCGACCAATGTAGAAAGTTATATACAGATGAATCTTCACAATCTTATCCCATCACCTTGAAGCTTTGTATGCTTCCCTTTCAACCTCCTTACAAGGTTCAACAATGCAAACTTTCCTGTAGGTAACTGAGAATGAATTGCTCAATTAGGATGGATTGTAAGTTAAAATAAAAAATGAAGTAACTAAATTATTTCAGAAGACACTACGACACAGTCAATTTGTTTGAATAACAAACTGTTTAATGTTGAGCTCAAGAGGTTCAAGGTATCAAGAAATGATATGGTACTGCTGAATCCTGGTTTAATACTTTTATATTTATGGATGCCGATATACTTCCTCTGTCCCAATTAACGTGTCATACTTTTTCATTTTAGTCTGTCCAAAAGGAGTGTCATACTTCCCTATTTAGGACCAATTTAACATTTAACTTTTTTTATTTTACCCTTTTTTTAATTTATAGCCATATCCTTCTCAAAATTTTTTTATAGCCATATAAATATCTAAAGCATTTTTTAGACTACAAGTTTCAAAAATCAGTTTTTCTTAAACTCTGTGCCCAGTGGGATTTCACTGGGTATGTAGTCGTTGTTGTGTATAGTTGGCATTGAAGAAAACATGCAGTGGATGTAGTTAATAATTTCCAGTATCAGGAGGCAGGGGGTGATAGAGAGGAAGAGAGCTTTGAGTTTTTTTTTTTTTTGGATAAAGTAAGATTTCATTACAAACAATATCAAGATGATACTCAATCCTCCCCAGACCCCACTTGTGGGATTACACTACACTGGCTATGTTGTCGAATCAAGATTGTGAAAGTACTGAGAAAATGCAGGCTAGATTACATTTTTTTTGAAATAGGTAACTTTGTATTCACACAAAAGACCTCATCAAGAAATTGATGAGGAGGGATTTACAAACCTCCTGGGGGTGCCATCATTTTCAAATCCAAAAACCAAATTTTCAAAAATTTACAATTGTCCTATAAACTCCACTAAACTATCTACTTCCCCCACTAAATCTTGCTTACACCAAAAAAACAAAAGACTAAGGCATCTTATCTTGATCGTCTGGGAACTGCTAGTCCTCCCTTCAAAGCACCTTCCATTCCTTTCTTTCCATAATGTCCACCAAATGCAAGCAGGTACATTTTTCCACCAATCTCCCTTTGATCCTCTCTTCCCAATTCTTTGCCAGCGTGTTAGTACCTCAAAAGTGGTTCTGGG
>JAJOOF010005875.1:0-26741 GCA_029582545.1 Solanum lignicaule
GAGTTCAGAGATATTTCAGAGCAGTTACCTCTTATAAGAGGATAGTTTGAGCAATTATCTAAAACTAGAGGAAAAGTATGTTTTATACATTTGATCATTTTTTCATGAAGAAAGAAAGTATTATTTTGAGAAAAGAGAAACTTTAATTTCTAAACGAGTTTATGAGTTCAGAGATATTTCAGAGCAGTTACCTCTTATAAGAGGATAGTTTGAGCAATTATCTAAAACTAGAGGAAAAGTATGTTTTATACATTTGATCATTTTTTCATGAAGAAAGAAAGTATTATTTTGAGAAAAGAGAAACTTTAATTTCTAAACGAGTTTATGAGTTCAGAGATATTTCAGAGCAGTTACCTCTTATAAGAGGATAGTTTGAGCAATTATCTAAAACTAGAGGAAAAGTATGTTTTATACATTTGATCATTTTTTCATGAAGAAAGAAAGTATTATTTTGAGAAAAGAGAAACTTTAATTTCTAAACGAGTTTATGAGTTCAGAGATATTTCAGAGCAGTTACCTCTTATAAGAGGATAGTTTGAGCAATTATCTAAAACTAGAGGAAAAGTATGTTTTATACATTTGATGATGAGTATATATATTATTAAGAGTAGTATTGAGCATTGATATGGGGATGAGTTCAGACAACTCAAGATCCTCATAAACCATGTATGCCAATATGTGTAAAGGATCATACTTTTTAGATGAAACCTTATTGCTTAGTAGATCCACTTAGTTGAGGTGTTCTATACCCCGACAAGGTATAAGACAGTTCTGGCAGCGTGGGCGAGATATTGTATCATCACATAGCTCAATGATGGTTGTCGGTTAGAGAATCTTCCAAATAAGAGTAAAGAGTAAATTTATTGTATTTTTATATACATCCTTGAGTTAATATCTTCTATTTATGAAGCTTTATACATTGCATCTCTTATTATTCCTTTTGTATTGGAATTGAGTTGAGGTAAGTGTTGTTCTAGTCTTATCAGTTCAGTTATCTATGCATTCAGTTTTTCTTACATACTCGTACATTTAATGTACTGATGTCATTCGACCTGCATCTTTTTATGATGCAGATACAGGTGTTCAGGGTCATGAACATGCATTTCGTTGAGATCACTTTACGCTTCAGATAGCTTGGGTGGGCCTCTTTGCATTCTGGGGGACTTCACATTTATTTTCTAGTCAGTGTCTTGAGATGTCGTGGGTATTGTCCCGACATCAATCTTGAGTAGTAGAGTCCTCATAGATAGATAGAGCTGAGGAGTCTTTGAAAATTTACTTTTCCTTGAGATGTATTTGCAAACTATTATACTTACGTTATTGAGTATTTTACAAACAGTTTGAATTGAGTTTTTACTTTGAATTTAAATGTTCAAAAAATTATGTTTTAATCCGTTATTGCTTGAGTAAGTCTTCCTCTAAGTAGTCAGTCAGGCTAAGGATTCGCTTAGGGACCAATAATGGTTCTCGAGTGCCGGCCACGTCCAGGTGGCACGAGTTAGTTACAAATTTAGTTTTAGATATTTTATATTGTTAGACTTATTATAGACTATTATAAAAGGCAGAGATATACATATTCAATGTATCAATGATCATATTCAATACAACTCTTCTTTCTTCTCTAATTTCTCTGTAAATTGAGCTAAGACTCAACCTCCATACATGGAGTTGTCATGGTATCAGAACCACCGATCTTAGCTTCCTAATTTCATAGCACCCGCTATTAGGTGCTCAGATTCACCATCTGTCAAAGGTGAATTGAAAGTAAACATCAAAAGTTAGGCTAGCTACAATGGCGAATGAAAGTGCAACTTAGGGCACTAGCACTGGGAATGGAGTCACTTGCCTAATCGCATTCTATGTGATTGATCAAAATCATCCATAATTTCTTCAACACACTCCAGGTAGTTATCTGATCTCTCTTCAGTTGACAGGTTCAAAGAATTATCCTTTATGGAGTAGGTCCTTTAGGATTGGTCTGGTAGGGAAAAACAAGTAAGGTTTTGTAAATGAAAGATTTCCGAAATCTATGTTTGAGCTAATATTGTATGACAAATGGAAGAAGTGTAATTATGTAGTATTAAATTGGATTATGAATGATGTAAGGCCTGGTATTTTAAGTTTTGTAGTGTATGCATCTGATGCACGCAATTTGGCTGGATCTAAGGGAAAGGTTTGATATAGTAAATGGATTTAGAATCTTCCAACTACATAGAAAGTACATTAATTCAGGGCACTGTGCCTATTGCTGAACATCATTCTAGGTTGAGAGATCTATTGAATGAATATGATGCTCTTATGTCTTGTCCTAAGTAAAAAAAATTTGGTGAGCATTGTGATTATCAAAGGCAATTGCAACTCTTAATGGGTCTAAATGAGTTCTACTCCACTCCTAGGAGTCAAATTCTCATTATAAGTCCCATTTATACTCTTAACCAGGCTTATGCACTACTAATTGATCAAGAGAGTCAGAGGAATCTGTCTAGCTCTGTCTCCACAAGCTTAGGGCTAATAGAAGGCACAACATTGTACTATTATAAAGGTAACACTTACATCAGTGGTGCAGGCACCTCTAAAGGTTCTTTTTAAGGAGGTTCTAGTGTAGGATATAACAATGGTGCCAATACTTCAGAAGAAAGATATGCAAGTTCTTGAAGAGGAAGATACAAGAATAGAAAAAAAAAATCTCATATGCGAACACTATGAGTGCAAAGGTCATTCTAAGGATCAATGTTACAAGATTGTTGGCTATCCTGTAGACTTTAAGTCTAAGAGAAACCTAGTTTGCATGCAAATGAGGTAGCAGCACAAAATGAGGTTGGCCATGAGGTCAGGACTAACACTAACACTAACAACCAAACAGTATCTGGTGCAGTTTCACCCAATGGAGCATTCTTCACTAAAGATCAATACCATCAAATTCTTCAACTACTCTCAAAACTTGGTGGTTCAAATGTCATAGAGTCATCTGCCAACATAACAACTTTTGCTGATGCAGGTAGCTCTTTTGTACGTTTATCTTGTAGAAAATGGATAGTAGATACTGCAGCCTCTCATCATATCACTTCTAATTTTGATGTTCTTTAAAAAGCTGAAGAAACTCCTGCTTATACTGACAGTAAAGTTCATTTTCCAAATGGCGAAGTTGTGTTAGTTTCTCATATTGACAACACTTGTGCGTTTACTAATCAGTCTATTCCAAATGTGCTATTTCTTCCTGAGTTCAAGTTTAATTTATTATCAGTCTCAAAGATCATAAATGAATTACAATGTATAGTAGGTTTTTTCCCTGACTTTTATGTTTTCCAAGACCTGTACACTCTTCAGGTGTAGGGATTGGTAAACAAGAGCATGGACTTTACATACTACATCAAGGACCAAGTTACACTCCAAAGCAGCTGATCAATTGTAGGGTAGCTTATGTAAATTCTGTAAAGACTAAATCTTATGATATTTGGCATAAGAGACTAGGACATGCTCCTATTGATGTAATAAAGAGGCATGATCCTCCCAGATCACTAAGTAATATTGATCACCATCATTGCACTGTGTGTCCTTTAGCCAATCAGACTAAGCTTCCATTTTCTTTAAGCACTCATAGGACCAAAGCTGTATTTGAATTATTGCATTGTGATCTTTGGGTCCTTACAAAGTGCTCACTCATAATGGAAAGAGGTTTTTTGTCACTATTGTGGATGACTTTAGTAGGTATACTTGGATTTTCTTGGTTGCTTCTAAAGATGACACCATAGTTGTAATCCAAAGTTTTCTCACTCAAGTACAAAATATTTTTTCTACTAGTGTTAAAACCTTCAGGAGTGATAATGAAAATGAGTTCTTTAATAATGATTTTCAAATTCTTATGTGTGAAATTAGCATTATACATCACAGTAATTGTGTATACACCACAACAAAATGGTGTTGCTGGAAGGAAACACAAAAACTATCCTTGCTATGGCTAGATCTCTAAGATTTCAAGCCTCTATACCTTTGAGGTACTGGGGTGAGTGTGTAACAACTGATGTGTATATTTTAAATAGACTTCCCTCCAGGCAACTAGATATAAGTCTTCTTTTGAACGACTACATCTATATCATTCATCTTTATCTCATCTTAAGGTGTTTGGCTACTTATGCTATGTTGCTTGTCCTAAGATACTTAGTAAATTTTCATCAAGAGTTTTTCATGCAATGTGTGTGAGCTACTCCTCCACAAAAAGGGTTATATACCTTATGGTATTCATGCTTATTCCTTCTTTGTCAATAGACATGTAATCTTTCAAGAAGACTTATTTCCTTTTAGACATCTACAAATTTAATCTAATCTCATGTTTCTAGTGATTGAATATGTTCCAAGTCCTGCTGAGTTTGTTTCATCCCACACCGAGCCTTCTGAAGTGCCTCCTACTTCTTCTCCACCTGGTATCATACTTGTTGTATCTGAACATGTAGTTCCTGCTCCACCACCTTCAATTACTGGTGTACCATCTAGAAGATCAGTTAGATAAAGTAAACTACCTTTATGGTTGCAGGATTTTTTCACTAAACCTAAGTCCACTGATACTTATTCATTGGCTAAACACATATCTTATTACCACTTGTCTCCTGCATTCATACATGTTTTGAAAGCCTACTCAGCTCTCTGAACCAGTTTCTTTTAAAGATGATGTTGTTGATCCTGCATGGGTAAAGGCTATGAAGTTGGAAATTACTGTCTTTGAGTGTAACAAAACATGGAGCATAGTGGACTTATCACATGGAAAGAAGGCCATTGGGTGCAAGTGAATTTATAAGATCAAATTTCTTGCCTCATGAGAGGTTGAAAGGTTCAAGGCCAGGCTTGTAGATAGAGGTTTTAGTGAAGAACTTGATATGGGTAAACCTTTAGTCTAGTGACAAAGATAGTGACTGTAAGGTCAGTGGTGGCCCTTGCTGCCTCTAGGGGTTGGTATATATAATATATATCAAATAGATGTTCACGATGCCTTTCTTGATGGTGACTTACAAGAGGAAGTGCATATGGAGATTCCTAGTAGGTTTGCTAGACAGGGAGAGAGTCAAAAGGTCTACAAACTACACAAGTCTTTATATGGTTTAAGGCAAAAACCTAGACAATGGAATATGAAACTAACTGAGGCACTAGTTTAGATGAGGTTCAAACAAAATCATTATGATTATTCACTCTTCACAAAACATGTTGGTAATGATATTGTAGTGGTGTTAATGTATGTAGATGATCTTCTGTTTACTGGGAGCAATCATCAACTCATGTGCAGTACTAGACATGACATTCACAAGAGGTTCAAGATGAAGGATCAAGGGGAGCTAAAACTCTTCCTAGGAATTAAGTTCTCTAGACCTAGCAAAGGGATACTAATGATACAAAGGAAGTATGCTTTAGAGCTTGTCTCTAATACTGGTCTAGGGGGAGCCAAACCAGTTCACACACCCTTGGAGCTAAACAAAAAACTCACATCTGTACAATATGACGAACTTGTACCTAGTTCAAGTACTGAAAGTTATGCGCTACTCACTGATCCCACAAAGTATCAAAGATTGGTAGGGAAGCTTCTCTACATAACTATGACCATACTAGACCTTGCCTTCACTGCTCAAGTACTGAGCCAATTTATGCATTGTCCTAAACAATCACATATGGAGGCAACACTGAGAGCATTAAGGTACATCAAGGAAGCTCTCGTCCTAGGATTATTAATTCCAGCAGAAAAGACTGCACAACTCACAGCTTATTGTGACTCATATTATGGTGCATGTCTAGAAACCAGAAAGTCAGTTACAGGTTATCTGGTGAAGTTTGTAGGAAGACTATTTTCTTGGAAGTCTAAGAAGTAAGGAATAGTATCAAGAAGCTCAGCAGAGGCTGAATTCAAAAGTATGACTGCATGTGCAACTGAAGTAACCTGGATAATATGTCTATACAAAGAGCTGGGGGTTAGTGTAACTTTTCCAGTCAAAACAATATGTGACAGCATGAAAGCTATTCAGATAGCTACCAACTCTATCTTCAATGAAAGATCAAAACATATAGACATTGACTATCACTTTGTTAGAGAAAGGCTTTGTCAAAGGATGTTGCAATCTGAGCATGTCAACACCAAACATCAACTTGCTGATCTACTTACTAAGAGTCTGGGACAGGCACAACATAGTCTGTTACTGAGTAGACTTGGGGTGAAAAATGTTTGCCAACCATAAGCTTGTGGGGGAGTGTTAACTAGTGTAAAGAGTTAACAATATGTATGGTTGATTTAGTTAAGTCATAAGTGTAGTTAGTTAACAGAATGTTGAGGTGACATGAGTTAGTTACAAAGTTAATTTTAGATATTTTGTATCTTTGGACTATTAGACTAGTATAAAAGGCATACATGTACAGATTCAATGTATCAGCGATCATATTCAATACAACTTGACTTAACCTCCATACATGGAGTTTTCATATAACTTTTATGTTCTGATTGAGACAACTGGCGGCATTGAATCTTATGATATGTAACATCATCATTGCTTAATATGCTCTACTTGTTTAAAATACTTTGGTTGGTTATAACTATTTATATATGTTATTTAAAAGAACTTTATTTCATGTTTGTTTTGGATTTTTTGTTCTGGAACAAAAACCTTTTTCCACACAACTTAATCATAATAAGGTCTTGTTATGATCGAAATAATCCGGTGTCATGCAGAAGCTAATAAAGTAAACTTCGAAAGACTATGACTAAGAAGACAAATGAGAAATATATCATAAGACACAAAGATATAACGTGGTTCGGTCAATCGACCTACGTCCACAAAGGAGATGAGCAATCCACTGTATAAATATGAGAGTACAAAGACTAGAGAGAAATAACCTCACCCAATTCACTCGAAATACAAAGAAGTTCACACAAGTGATAACATATAACTTGTGTTCCACAAATTGCCCCTAACCAAAACTCTTAAAGCCCCTAGGACTACATTGTGAATGATTAAGTTAGAAGGAACAAACCTCTATTTCTAGAGTCCTAAATATTTTCCTACAAGAAAAGAACTAGACAAATATGGAGATTTTATGTTTTCCTTTAAGGGAAAGGAAAACCTATTTATGGTGAAAACTCAGGGCAAATACCCAACAAATCTCCCTCTTGGCTTGAATATCTGACAGAATAAATTTGCTACATCTTCTTCACGTAATGTCCAATAGCTTGCATCTCCTTTCCAAAATCTATGTCTTGATACAAAAAACCTCTATAAAAATATAATTCTCAAACAAAAACCTCCATTACTATCAAATAGGTTGCGGCTAGAACTATACTCGCCAAGATGAACACCCAATTTTTAATTCAACCATCGATTATCGAACCACTAAACTTAGCTCCATCCTCGATGCATCTTTATCTCAAAAGTCCCACTTATCAGTTTTAAAGGTAGTAGGACTCCCGTAAAAATCAGTTTTAAGATTAAAAAGAGCATAACCATACTTTTCTCAAAATGGTGGTAAAATCAATGCATTTACAAAGTGGTTTTACCCTCGAGAAGTACTACATATCTATATGAAAGTCGTTTTACCGGTATTTTGCAAGAACAGTTGAAGTGATTCAATTTTGAATATCATAAACAGAAAACAGAGAACCCACAACATGATTGATAGTAAGTCGTTTGCCTTCTGTGACTATAAATTATCTCGTTAAGGTAAATTACTTTAAATATAGAAAAATGAACTTTTTATCATAGATTAAAAAGGAAAGTGAGTCGCATAGTAAAATTGAAGAATGTTGAAAGAAACAAGAAAATACGCCACAATTATTCATTTCTTTCATGCCCCTTTAATTGTTGATCTTCCTGCAATTCTTCCTGATTTCTCCCCTGAAACCTGTTAAAGGTGAAATATTCCCCATCTTAACCATAGACTTTGCGAAATGCTCGAAGAAAAGCTCATTGTTCTCTGCATATTGTTTCACAAGTGCTAGTGACTCTTGATTCTTAGTAACAAGAACTTGATCTGAGTTCAACAGTCCCTTTGAAGCCAACAAGTTCTTAAAGTAGCTGTTGTCAAATTTTATCGGGGAGACGAAATCTAAGAAAAATAAGGTTTGGTCACCACCAGATCTTGGACACCTAACGCGCAATTGGGCAGCATATGATTGTTCCAGTGTATAGTCTGGTAAACTGTTTCCTGACTGATTGTAAAGTCTCTGCCTAAAGCTGGTGCATCTTGCATTTCCAATTGTGTGGCTCCCTGTACAACAAAAATTTGGCATTAATTGAGTGATAACTTGTTTACAAGTCATGTTAAAGGATATATAGTGCTCAAAAGGACATGTTAATATGTTGTCATAGAACATCACGTTACATTGTCAGTGCATATAAGTTGAATTTGTTAACGTCTATGTCCTCTTGGAAAACGAAAGAGAGAGTTTTACCAGATAAAGCTACAAGATCAACAATATCAAGCCCCTTCAACTTGAATTTAGTAAGAATGGTATTAAAAGTGTTGTTTGGAGCAGGGATATTATAGTTGGAGCCACTTAAACTGGCACCTCTAGAGTCTCTTCTTCCTAATGGTACCTCCCAGTTTGGTCCACCAGCCTGCATATACAAAAATGAAAAATGTGAGGAGTTGCTCGGATGGTTAGCACCCTTCAATACTTCCAACCTTAAAGATTGTGAGTTCGAGTCAGCAAGGGAGCAAAGGTGGGAGCTCCCGGGAGAGAAGTTAAAAAAAAAATTTGTACTTTTACATTATAGCTATTCAACTTACTAAAACTGTTGAATCCCTTGCAGCTAGTGCCAATAGGTCTGCACATGATACAGTTTGAGGGCACTGCTTCTCCAGTGCCTTCTTAATTTCATCGATGACTTCAAATCCACGAACCGAATTCCTGTTGGGATTTGATCTTTTCTCACTAATTATGGTTCCACTGTTGTCAAGAAGCAGAGATGCATCACACCCCTACATGAAAGATTGAAAATAATAGTTAGTCATCACTTTTTCTTTTGAATCCCCCTTGGTAGAATTGTGACATTCTTACATTTGTTTTAATAGTCTAATTTAAATTTATGACTAACCAATATAAATAGTATTATTTCTTCTATCCTAATTTATGTGACACCGTTTGATTTGACACAAAATTTGATGAGAAAGAAAGACATACTTTTGAAATTTATCGTCTAAAACTAACCTTAGACATTTGTGTCACATCAATTGGGATCGGAGGGAGTACGTAAAATAGGGTGTGATATTGCATATAATAACATTAGAACCTTACCTTGACAAAGCAATCGTGGAAATGCAGCCTCAGCAAAGAAGCAGCCATTCGAGCCTCTTTGGCTATGGCCTTGGCGACAATAGACTTGACTATTTCTTTAGTTTGGGGACATGACCTGTCATAAAATTGTGGGAATAGATAACCACCATAAGTCTTAGAAGACAAACAAATTGGTGCAAAAGCAAGGAGAACAATAACCATGAAGAAGCTCATTGATTGAGCCATAATGAAAAGTATTTAGTTAAGGACTTAATTAATTAGTATACTAGGGATTAATTTGAGAATGTGATTATAAAAGTTATGGCTTGTGTTAATGAAATTGATCCATATATATATATAGTGTTCAATGAATGGAGTGTTTGTTACAAATGGAGTTGGTAGCTTATTAGTTATGAAATTAGTACTAGTTTTTTCACAAAGTGAAGCAGAGACATGTTCTTTACCTAGTACAATATCATGATTGATTTGGTTGGCAATTAAGAATTGGCATTCAACTTTATAAGAATTTTCAAGATTATAAATCATTCTCAATGTCAATGCACTACAAATGATTGATTATAAATTACTCCCTTGCTAAAGCTTAGTTAGCTATATTTTTTAACCTTTATAAAGTTGATCAAGGATACCAGCTCCACTTCTTAAACAAAATGAAAATAAAAATTAATGAAAGCTATTTTAATTGAGATGTTTCTTAAAATAAACAGTTTTAAGCCGATTTACCAAACATATCGGTGAATGAAAGAGAAAAGACAAATAATGTGCATGAATTGCCTAGTCGTTCCCCAACCAAAATCCAAATATATTGTAGCTATCAAGGGTAAACCTATAATCCAAAAGTTTAATGCAATTTGAATATTCATTTGGGTATAATCCAAATGAATATAACCTCCGCTATTGTTGATTTCTTTTTCTTTGCAATAATTACTCCAAAGAGATCTAATGTAATAGTAATATAATGAAGATTCAGATTATCATTAAAATTGCTTACTGAAATCAAATGAGGAATATACGTATCAATTTAAGGGGGAAAAGGAACAACAGAAAATATTCATGGAAAAAACAGAAATGAAGATGTTTAAAAACAGTAAAGTGAAACCAATGAGCGAAACAACAGGTAACGCTCAATACTGGCAACTTTGTCTATCTTCTGTGTCTATAAATCATCTCATACTAGCTGGAGTTTGGCTGGCTCGCCTCACGTTCTTCTCGTGTTTGAAGGATAGCTGGAAGAGGTGCTGTAATTTTGATAAGCTGCAAGATGAAGTACTGTCAACAAGGTTACTTTGAATTGAGATATCAAGCAAGGTAGGCTTGTTTAAATGTTTAGAAAAAACAATTCAATTGTCAAACATGATCCTCTTTGTATATTAACCAAAACTGAACTTGTCCCAGCCCAAATCTGAAGAAGCATCAAAAGCTTGGGAACATTCAATCAATATAGTTCTATAGCAAGACCAAGGGAAACTGATGAGTACATGCTTAAGGTTTGTGGAGTCGAGACCCATCCAGCCTTAAACATCACGCTCAAGGTAGTAAGGTCCCATTTGGTAAAGTCAGTGCTGCTACCTGATAAAGGTATAGAGTGATAACAGCGATAAAGTAATCTAACAGTTTAAACTGTCAGCAACACTGTTTCATCAAAACAAGCATTTCAGATGAATACTCCTCTGATTCATTACTGTAAAACTGCAAATGACTAATAATAGAATCGCCAGGGATGTAAATATGCAAATGTCGCATTGAAATTATAGAATTTTGTTAGATCGGTAACATCTAAATTACTGGTTTCTAAAACAATACTAAGAAAAACAACTAACCTCATTTGTGATTGGGTGAATAAGACCTATTCGATGTGCATGCAGGTTATATCCACAGTCTCCAGGAACAGGATTCTCTGGTCTTTGATAGCCTCTAATAAGAAAGTAAAGCCAACTAAAATCAGATCATGATATTAGCAGCAGACAAAGCTATTGTTCTTGTTTAAAGTGATTAGATAGAATAAACTACTTTCTGTTTCAATTTGAAGTAATTTGACCATCTTCGCAATTAACACGAAGGATAAAGCTTTATTTGGTCCAAAATAGGCATAATGTATAAACTATTGTAACTGTCATGATAAAGGTCACTGTTGATAAGTACTTCTCACTTAACAGGATAACCAAAGATGTGGAAGAAGGGTAATCCAGATAGCAAATTCAGTTAGTGTTTACTACTACGACTATCTAATTAAAATGAATACCGACAAATAAAAGTCCAATTTCATACCCATCTTTCTCAAAACTTTCATCCATTAATTCAGGATGAAAGCACTTTGGTTGCCCACCAGATACATAGAGAGGATCACCTGGTAAGATAACAATTATTAATAAATCATAAAAGGAGCAAAACAAGTTTGTAATACTACTTCCATGAAAAGAAAAGCTGTCGTAGCATGCTACAGTTATGTTACAAGGGCACTCCTAATTATACACACAGATTAATCAATTGACATTGGTTAGTTTGATGAGGTATACAAATTATATTTTCCATAACCAATCTCTTTAAACAGACACCCTAGGGTCTATGAATGCAGTACTGTTGCCTAGAAGTTCAGCTTGCACACAGTTACAATTAACTCAGGGATAACAATTCTTAGCCTTGGACTGACCACATTAAACAGGGGAGCATACTCGGTAAAAATCTGACCATGAGATGTTTGATGAGAAATTACATAATGAATGATACAGTAAGGAAGTACTAACTGCTCTTTTTTAAACCTGCATTTAGATAAGCAAATCATTTTTGCTTGGCTATAACCTAGAGGAAGAAACACATTCCAATGACCCATATATTTACGTTGTAGAGGGCCTCATGTCGACTTCTTCGGAGAGGTCATTGAAATTTCTGTAACAAAGCAGATGCATACTCACAGGCATAGTTCAGGACTCATTCTCTTATTGTAACCCAATGTATAGACTTAAGTTCTTCCATCACCTTTTCTCCTTTGCTCGTGCACTTAAGTAGATACTTACTGATATGCTTTCATAGAACTAAGAACAACAAATGTTTGCAATGCACCATCCAATGTCGAGTACTAGTCAATACATGGCTGAAGTTGGTGAACTTCGTGTTTCTCTTTTCTTTTGTGAATGTTTCTTTTAGAAGACAAACTGATATTTCCACCTCTATGCTTATATTTAATTCTTTTATGATTATGATAGCGAAGGATAGATTATAAAATTTCAGATTTACCAATTAGTGGATATCCAATGAAAGAGAGGTGGATGCGGATTTGGTGTGGCCTTCCAGATTGAATTTCAACCTGTTAATAATGTACAACGTTAAGGAAAGAAAATATAAGGTTCCTTCTCCAGCTCAAGGGTAAGGAAGGTTAAAGAAGGTGGCTATAACATTAAATTTCTTATGTCTTGACTTCTAATACCTGAACCAATGTGCAGTTATTCTCTGAATCTCTTTCCAGAACGCGAACACTGCTCAGAGCTGGCTTCCCTAGAAAAAAAAATCAGAACAGATTAAGCCAACACTAGTGTCCTCTGAAGCACCACATGAATGATAACAACTGAATGAATCTTTTATAAAAAGTTAATCAAGGAAATGTTCGCCTAAAATAAATAAATTTGAAAACCTGAAGGAGAAGCAACATACAACCCTTTAGCAACTCCAGGATATTTAATTGTACCAATTGGTTGTTTGATGACAACCTATCAGTCAAAATTACTTTTAAATTTAAGTAACCTGATGGATTGACTGCCGTAGAATAGACACTCCAACAGAAAAATTGAAACCGGGAGAATAATGTTATGCTATTACCTCATCCATATCCATCACACCACTTACTAGCGCCCGATATATCTTGCAAATCTTCCTCATTGTATTGCACTCTGAGTTGGTGCATCTATACAAGTAAAGTTTAACCATCCGTGACAAATCCACATAAATTTTTTACAAGACAAAATATGTGCTAATTATGGCAGAAAAGGACAGGAAGGGCCACAACTGTCAAGAAGCAAATGATGTTTCTGAATTTTCTTTGCGGCTTTAGTAGGCGGTCCACAAGTGCCATTCCAAAAAGTGTTAAAATAAAGTCACCCTCTTCAGATTAGGATTTCGTTTTTCTTTAATAACTGCATTTCTTCAGAAGATCAAAACATCAAAAGTTACAAAGCTAATCTCAAGGAAGAATGCAACAAAAAGGATTGAACCTAACGCCAAACTTTTAGTTCTTTACTTACTAACCAACAGTTATCTTCATTATATAACAAATAAGTCAATAAGCATGCAGAAGTAAAGGTGAACTACAAGTGAGATATAGGGAAAATGAAGTCTTTCTACGTTGGTAAAATAAATAAAGTCCTTCATACTGGTCCCACTGCTCTTTAATCTGTAAGAACTTGGTTTTCTCTCCTTTTGGGGGTTTATAAATGGAGTGGGCATGATTTTGTAAAGATGGAAAACTGTGTAATCAACATTAACAACATACCCAGTGTGTTCCCACAAGTAGGGTCTGGTTTAGGCTTGGAGTACCTTATTTGCTCCCTCTTCTCCTTTTCGATATTATCATTATTATTTTATTATTTCTTATTCTTCAACTTTATCACTACTTTGTTCTTTTGCTTTGGTTATCTTTCTATTTTTACTATAAATATTTTCTTAGTATTTCCATCCGAGCTTCTTTCACCTTGTATTAATTAAACCTATTTTGAAATGTTTTTGTTGAGCCAAGGGTCTATTGGAAATAGCTTCTCTACCTCACAAGGTAGGGGTAACATCTGCGTACACTCTACCCTCCTCAGACCCATTTGCCTACAGAATATTGTCCAAACAAAAGAAAATAAAGAAACTAATTAACCTCAGTATGTTGGAAACAATTAATGGAAGTATGAGGTTAATAAGTGAATGGTACTAATAGAAAAAAATGAATGGTAGAACTAAAACACCAAAATACTCAAACACTTGAAATCACTAAACAATTGTCCCTTGTATAAGTATAGAGTAAGCTGAGTTTTCTCTCTAGAACTCCAATTAGGGGGGACAATTTCTGAGCTGCTATAGGCCTTTAAACAGGAGTTTTTTGATTAAGCATGATGAAAAACCAAAGAATTTGGACAATCAGATGTTTAGCTATGTGGTGGCATATCCAACTTTAATCAAGAGAGAATTTGGCATGCCAAATTAACAAATGTTTTTTAGAACAAAAATAACATTAATAAGACAACTTGAGCATGAGTGTCTGACACTCGAGCATAGACAGTAAGCTGTCAATATTGTATTATCATAGTGATGCCCTTAGCATCTTACTGGTATTAACAATAGCAGCACAAGTATGTAAGGAAAAATATGGCATGTCTAAGTGGTGAAGCAAACTCAACATACTTGTCTTCAACAACTGACGTCCCCTCAGCAAAATATGCTGCAAGGCGAGATTTACAAAGCTTTGTTTTTGCACAGAGCAGTATTCCTGGAACATTCCATAAAAGAATCAACAATGTTCTTTCTTACTTGATTTCAGAAGAACAGAAAAAGGAATTCAAAACTGTTACATGAAATTTTAATAATATCAGATAGTGCGAATAGTTCTAGTAATAACCTATTCTGCATGATGACTCAATTTTGTATTCGATTTTTTCCAGAATTGGTTATATTTATGTTTCCATTGCAGAAAGGAGGTGAAAGATAGCTACAATTAAAATATTTTATTATATTTACATCTAGTAATTTTGTTTATTAATTCAAATTAAAAAATTCTCTACTACCATTTACGACAGGTTTATGTAATTCTGTTCTTTTTAAATAAAGGGACACGACATTAAATGAAAGATTACCCATCTTACAAATTATACTTGGAGCACAAATTCATTCTTTGTTCTATCAGTGTACTTGGAGCAGAAATTCATGTACAGATGTACCTAGATAACTCACCTGATGTACCCCTTCCTAGGCGATGGACTGGGACTGGATGTGTTTTTTGACAACCTGATGAAGTGGTTGTCGGCTTGCATGCATGCCACTGGAGTTGCGTCAAGACGGACCGTTGCTGGTATAACCCTCCAGGAAGAACTTGCAAACCAGAAGGTTTATTTACAACAATCTGAAAATACATACCATGAATATACCTTTGGCCCATAAGGGATAGTGTGAAAAATTCTCTACCAGCTATGCTACATTATGCTCTTTCTTTCTTATATATATATATATATATATACACACACATACACATACATACATTATACATGCATACATATAAATACTCCATTTTCTTTATACATCCACTCATAAGACTTCCAACCGCAAGGCTTCTACTTTAACTAGTCCCAATTTAAAATTTGCATTCAAGATCAGAATTGGGCCTGTAGAAAAAAATCTATGCGTTTACAACAACTATGCCTCACTTTCAAACAAGTTGGGTGACTATATAGATCCTTTATATCCAATCCATTCATTTGGGTTTATTCTAATACTGGAATTTGCCTATAGACTATCTAAAGGGATTCTCTAAATATCGCATTTATCCCTACAGTGACATACAAATCTCTAACCAAACCAAAAAGACTCCTAGCGAACACCAGTTATAATGTAAGTATAACAACAACGATTAAACCTTTATTCCAAAATCAAATGGTTGCTCCATATAGACTTCTTCCTCAAGATCACCGTGAAGTAAAACATTCTTAATGTCCAACTGATTAAAAGGCCTATGGTGAACGATAACCATAGTAGAAAAAGGCGGATAGATGCTATTTAGCCATGGGTGAGAAAGTATCCCTATAATCCAGCCCAAATATTTGAGTATACCTTTTTTGGCAAAACTGAATCTGAAATACAGAGAACCTATTGAAAAACTCATATCTACGATCTACCGGAAACAGTGCAGCGCAGTCGCTGAAAAGTGCTTGAAATCTGGTATTAAATATATGGATCTCCTCGATTTAAATAGATTAGTCAATATTGAACAAGAAAGTTGCCGTAAAACTGGTCGAAACAGGCTCATGCACCAGCGCGTATGGGGGCATGAGGGATCCGCAACTGGCGACACGGGTTGGGCTTTGGTCACCGGAGGTTACTAGACCTTGTGGTAGTGTTGGATTTTGCACATAGTTGTGAGTAGCAACCGAAATTTGCACAGTGATTGCTGATTTCGATGGAATGATGCACAGAGATACTTTTCGAAAAAATGGTCGAAAAGAGGCTCACGCGTGCGATGCGTGGTGTAGATCTCGTGGGAGAAGGCTTCTTTCGACAACGCGTGGCAGCGCGAGGAAACTTTTCTGCCGGTATAATTTTGTAACTTATGGTCGCGAGAGACTGGGGACCTAGTGTTGGTTTTCATACAACACTGACGAAAACAAGATTTTGCAAAAGATAAAAAGAAAAGCAATAAAGTTTGAGAACCACAGAATCTACCAATGTGGTTTCTTTAAGTTTTGCCTATTAACCCAAATTCTCTTAGAAAACCTCTTGACAAGATGGGTAGCCGGTAGCCAACAGGTGTTTTATCACAAATAGAAGGAAACTGGTTTTATCTTATCTTGTTTATTTATTTTTATTATTATTTATTTTGGGAAGGATGGAGCTACTACAAAGATTTCGGTCTTTTACTTTAAGGTTGGTTATGACTGGAAAGAAATGTCATCATTTTCTCCTTCATGTAGGCATTTGAATTGCTCAAGCCCATCACCTGTGTACTCAAGTCTAGTTTCCTCTCTCTTAAGAGTCGGGACATCACTAAGATGTGGTCATTGAACTTTCCTCGTGAATTTCCCAGTTTTCCTCTATCGCATAAATAAAGTATAAACATTGATAACAAAAATAACCTCAGATTTAATTTACCAAGTAGTCATCTTCAAATAGTACTTCTAGCAAGTAAGGTGCATCAGGTTCTCTCCAAGGAAGGCGATGATATACTAATTCAGCACCTGCTCTGCACATCCAAAAACTACACTTCAGATATTATTTCACCCAACATGTGTAGGCTAAATCTTGCAAAAAAATACAAATCATTATACAGATGTGACCTGAGTTCAGTATCTGGTAAGATAACAACTTTACCATCAATTGTTATCTGCAATAATTAAACATGACCAAGCTTCATTCATAATCCCAAGATACTCCACGTGCATTAAACACCAAGTTTAACCATTTCCTTGACGAACTAACCTGTTTATTTTGAATTCTCTGCAACCAACTGTTCAACAGTTTAATATCTGAATCTTCAATAACACAAGCAAAAAAATAAAAAGAAGTTTTGCACAAAGGATTGGAAGCTTACCCTTGTAAAGGAGCTGAATTTTTGTACTTTCTAAAGTAGAATTCGATCAACGTAAGACCTATTAATTTTGCAAGAAGTCTACAATTAAAAAAAGTTTATCGGAAAAATGAGTTTATTTATGTAAACACAGACCAGCATCGGTGGGTCGGACGATGTCATGGTAGGTTAATCCCTCATTAAGTTCTGGCCACGACACTCCAAAGTAGGCCGTCACCGCTGCAAGCTCTGCTTTTTCTGACATTCGTAACTCGGAGTAGGGAAAATATCGCCGGAAGCAACTTCCTGAAACACTATTGTCAACAAATTATCATATTCTAATATTGTATCCTCAAACTTATATACAAACCAAAGGTTAAAAACTGATTGATGAATATTGTTATAGAAAATACGTCCGAAAAGGAAAACATTGTCTATACAATAAAAGTAAATAATATTGTTTCAAATTTTCTTGTTTGATTTAAATTTACATAAGTGTTCCCACATCACCTTCCACACACGACTTTTTTCACTTTAGAATCAACTTCAAAAGGGAGAGAAGTAGAAAATGACAGTTAATAGGTTAAAATTTCCAACCAAAGGGACTTAGATGGCCAAAATATAACACAGTTACTTATGTTTCTTTGTTCTTCAGGCTCCTTTTGTATGTTCTAGCTCCTGATCAAAGGGAATAAGGGAAAGTGACAGCAGCGGTTGTTATGAATCTGTGGTGTAACAGTGCCTTTGTGTTACTTGGAATTTCCTTTTTCCTTGTATTTTTTCTGGGTTTTGGCCTATGTTGCTTGGACTCTTCAAAATTGTGGGCGTTGGATCCCCAAAAAATAGTCTATATTTGGAGTATTTGACACGAGTGTGGCATCATTTTTGGAGAGTCCGAGTAACATAGGGTTGGCTGAATGCATGAGGATTTTGTTTATTGACTTCTAAATTAGTTTATCAAATCTATAGAAGTTACTTTTAGTTGGCTGCTGCAGCTCTTTTATCTCTTGATCTTCCTAAGCTTAATGTAATTAAAGCTTCAGGCAGCAGTATCACTTTTGTTCCGGAGACTCTTGAAGAGAAATTTGGTCTTAAAGGCATCAAATTTTCAGATGCAGGGACAGTTGAGCTGACTGTTGGAAATGGAATCTCAGTGAAGCTACAATACCCAATGCACACGTCACTTCTTATAAGCCTAAAGTTTACTGGAAAGATGATGGCTTTGAGGAAGTTCTTTACACCCTTCCTCCTTCCAGAGGTGGCATAGGTTTGGTAATCAATGAAATCTCGGAGCCTAATCCTAAAGGACCAGCACCCATGGCAAAGACAACAACCCACCTTCTGACCAGTGGACTGTCACAGATGTTGACTCTGACTTTATTGATGCTCTCCAGGTAAATGGCACTATGTCATTTATTTATTTAGAGCAATAATGGAACAACTTTCTGAATACGCCTGCTCCAGACTATCTAAGATAAGATTGGAATGGTAGATTAGCAATAACCATACATGATTAAATGATTGAACAAGGCCTAACCATTATCTCTATTCAAAGACACTTAATTGTGTTGTGTTGAATTTCTTGATCCTTTATTATCTTTCTCCTCAACAACTAGATTTATTTGTGTAGTGTTTTAGACATGATTTCAATCGTAATTGCATTTATCTCTTCTCGAGTATATGAACCACCACACAACTGAACAAGAGACAAAATGTTAAGTTCATAAATGGGAAACAGAAAAGAGAATCAAGTAACGACTGGTTCAATAGCATTTAACAACCAATAGAGCTGCAAAATATCTACGAAACAAGACTCAGCAATTTGTTTTCTCTACTCCATTTTCAACATTCAAAATTTTCACTCACTCTTTTTATCCTCCATTTTCTATCTCAACTCAGCATTGCCAAGTAGAGTCATTTCGAGCAGAGCACAGAAACAAGTCCAGGCAGAAACCCTAGGCCAAGACGACGACTTATCAGAGTCAAATAAGAAATCCGGGAACTGGAAGAACCACAGTTCAAAATTACACCTCAAATAGCTGAGAAAATTGGTGATTATAGAACCAAAATTCAAAACTATTCTCAAAATCCATCAATATACCAAAACAAAAAGTAATCTTAAATTAAATACATACAAAAGAAATCATGATAGCTAGAATCAGTGAAGTAAAACACACAAATAAGTCGAGAAAATATAAATTACAATTTGAAGAGCAAAATCAAAGAATCAGAAAAATAAAATAGAGCTTACATCAGTAGATTCGTATCCCAAAACTCGAAGAAATCAACAAATTTCTGGCTAAAATATTAAACTCAAACTCAAATTCAAATTCTACCAGCTGACAAATAATGTCAAAAAATTCAACAAAACCTCAAGAAAAAATCAGAGCAACCGAGTATAGTAGGCTATTAGTGAAAAGGGTATTTTCGTAAAAACATGTATTTTGGTAAAAAAGAAATTAGTGAAAAGGATTAAAAGGAGAAAAATCATCTATTTCTGGCGTTATTATTTTTTTTAAAAAAACAGTAGATGTTAGGACCCAGCAAGTTTAATAAACATTAATGGAGCCTAATGTAACTCCATAGTTAGTACTCCCTCCATTTCAAATTAATTGAATTATTGAGGTGTTTCAGCATCATTTAAGAAAAGAAGATTAAGACATAAATTAGGTTTAACTTTCCATTTTTACCCTTATTAATTATTATCAAAATTATAATTAAAATAACTAAACATTAATTAATACCTAATTTCAATACTACTAGCTAATGAAGGGTAAAATTGGAAAAACATTTTAAAAATAGTCTTGAAAATTGAACAATTAAGTTAATTTGAAAAATGAAAAATGTGTCAACAATTCAATTAATATGAAATGATGGGAGTAGTATAATTTTGTGGATCATAGGAATCCACAATTCTACAAATTCAGCTTCTTCTTCTTTTTAAGTACATCTTTCAATTATAGTGTGTAATAAAATGAAAATTAACTTTTTTTTAATATCAATATATATAATGTTGAATCCCTCATACTAGAGGGAAAGTAGTGGCAAAGGTGGCTAAAAAATGATATGAATCACATGTATGGCAATTGGCATCCTTGTGTCCACTATTTAAAAAAAACTGTGAAATTTGTTTTATTGATTTTTCTCTAAATAATCCGTATCTAGTATGATTTTAATCCGTCCTCAAATAGGATTAGCAATAAATTGTTGTGGATTAGTTATAACACTTCATAAGAATTTAAATCATTCACAATGAATTACAAATGATTGATTGATTGTAACTTAATAGCTTAATTAGCTATATTTTTATAACCTTTGTAAAGTTGATCAAGGATATCAAGAAATAAAATAAATAAAAGTAATCTTAACAAAAATATTTCTTAAAAATAAACAATTTTTAGTTGTTTGACCAAACAAACTCTTCGTAATAAAATTATTTTGGATTAAAAAAAAATAAAGACTAATTAAAATTCTTTGTATAATTAAAGTAATAATGTGCTATGAAGCGCCTCCTAACCAAACTCCGTATATTTTGTAGCTATCAAGGGTAAATATTTAATCAAAAGTTATAACAATAATTTATGATAGAATGACATGCATGATTTGGTTAACAACACATCCATTTGCTTTGTGGTGAAATGATGTGGATTCGTGAAATATAAAAAGTACTCAAAATCTCAATGTTGGAGCAGAAGCACCTGCTCTCTTTTATATTTATGCTATGTAATATTATACTATATATTCTTCCACAAGCAAAAGATCAACAGATTCATATTTATGCCCAATTTTTTCTTTTCTAGAACACTGACAATGTGGCTGAAGACAATTGTTTCTCCATTTTCTCATCATTAACCAACTGTCCTTTTGCAACATATTTGCAGCAAAGCTGACAATGTGGAACAAGTTGTTCAAGCAAAATTATGAACTCTAAGCTCTGGAATGAATGGGACAACATGCCATTTGGAACCCAAGAAATTGCTTTTCAAATTGGCTGAACATTGACAAGAAGGGATGTGATAAACATTAATCGTCTATTTGATATCAACAACACACCAGTGTAATCCCACGAGTGAAATTTAGGGAGGGTAGAATGACCATATTGAATTTGTCCATTTAACACTTCTTTTGTCCACTTCTTCAGTTGCCTTTGATTTATGCTACGCAGTATAACTTCCCCTTTTCAAAACGAGTTTAATTACTCTGGCGCTCTACAACATTTTAAGCACCAATTATCTGGCAAAACAGTCTTTCGCAAGGAAGTACTAAAGACAATTAAGACGATCCAGCCATATGCACAATGAAACCAAGTTTCAGCCTGAGACGTGAAAGAATTTAAGAGAGACAGTAGACGGTAAAATGAACGATGAATCGCTCTTTGCTGAGAGCTGTGGAACAAAGGCAGACTGCAGATGGTAAAAATGTGCATAGAAATATATTACAGGGCCAGAAGATATCAATTTTGTAGGCAGAGTTGCTAGTATTTCAATCATCAAGCAACTAATTTTTCTTAAAACAAACCTGGGCAAACTAGAGTTTAACCAGACAACTTTTTGTTTCCTTCATATCTGAACTGATAGTTATAAAACACAAGTATGTTTTCAACTTGCACAGGAAATTAAAAAAAAAGTAACAAATTACCAAAAGCCTCAAAGCTGTCGATCACATTCGAGTTTATTTCAAGATCAATGTTGCTTTGTTTCAGCTCTACTCGGATCACCATTTGTTCTGTAGACATAACCACTACCTCGTGGAGTTAGAGAGGCTGTTTCCGAAAGAATCTTGGCTCAAGTGCATCAAGCCAAAATAAAGCATAACAGTTAATAAGAAAAGCAATGTAAAGTCTACAAGAAAGAACAATAACCGCAGCAAAATAGTGTGATACTTGAAATACAATAAACTACTCAATGATAGAAAGCTCGGTTAAATCCTTGGTTCATAATCAGACACCGCGTTATAGGGTTTATGATGACTTTGGCCGGGAAATATCACTTCCTGACAATATCTGCTTTGTATTTGGTGAGGAAGTATCAGTTCCCGGCTTTGTATGCATTGTATTTGGATTTGTGAACCATGTCGTATACAGAAATTTCTTCTGGGGCCCTACATGATTGCATATAAGCTTAAGCTTTTGTCTTTCCCTCATCCATCTTAAAACTATCTTCATGTGCCCTTTGCTTGTCAAGCCTCTCAAGCCAACATCCTGGAGTTTTACAGGGAAAAACAGTTAGCAAAGAACAGTCTAGAGTTCTCAGAGTTAAGTACCAAGGGTTCATGAGAAATAGAAAAAAGGGTATACCCTGTGCTCGGAAAAAGTACAGTAGCTGAAAAAGAAAGACTCAAAACCCTCAAATTTCCACCACAAATAGAAAGGAGAAAAAAACACCTGTTATTTGTTATATAGCAACTAATTGTTCTTGATATGGTGAATTAGATGCTAGGGATATTCCTTAAACTCAACGGTCAACTTGCTCTTTGCATGCAGCATATATTTCCAACACCTAGAAGACTTTGCAACAACCCGCAATTTGTCAGGTTCATTTCACAAAGGATGATAAAATACAAGGCTGGAGATGCTTAGAGAAGAATGGATCTTAAAGAAAACAAGGGTAACAGATGACAAGATGAGCTGCTGAGGCCTCCTAGGAGACTTGTGAAGCTGTTAAGATCTGATGTTGCTTAAGAGATTAAGAACATGAAAGTCTGTGAAGTCTATACCTATTAGCAACAAAGTCACCGCTCAAACTATCAAAGATAAGAGAATGATGTAGAACTAAAGTCAAACATCATTGTGCATAGGAGCACCATGGAAGAAGACATAATTTCTATGCTTTTCCAAACTTCATAAACTTGAAAGAAAAAAAAAAGAGGAGAATATTGAAACATCTTTCAAGCATAACTTTGTGTGCGTCGATTTCAGATGAAAAAGTTCAAGCTGATACATGAACCTGTTTAGCTTGCTTAAGCATAAATCAACTGTTGCAAATTAAGAAATGGACCTCAACAATCAACTTATTGATTTCATCAGTTAAAATTTATGCCATATCACTACAGTTTTCAATACAATCATCCATCAAAAAGCCTAGTGTCAACCCTTTGGAAAGAGGCATTGGAAAAATACTATTTGAACTATTATACTGATTAACAATTGTCCATTCATTTCAATTCTACCCAGAGGCAATCAAGTTTTTGCAAAAGCTGTAGTTTTGTTAATATCCCAACAATTCTCCCAAACACACATTAGATATATAGAAAAAGTAAATCAATCTGAAAAATGAAAAGATTAGAGAAAAGGGTAAAAAAGGAAAAACTTTTCATTTATTTCAGTTCATTCAACACTGTACCAAAGTCCATTTCTTTTTCAGCACCCAGAAGTTCCAGAATCTAAGATTACCAGTGAGGCAACAAATCAACTAAATCTCAATCCAAAACTAACTATATGAATGATTCAAATGTATTCACTCTACGATTCAATTTTTTTTATAGAATGGTGAATTGGAATTAGAGAATGTAGAGAGGTACCTTTACACGATCCCAGGTTTCGGCAATATTGAGAGGTCCATGCTCCTTGACGATATCGAAGATGGTTCTGGTGATGGTTTGTGTCTGCTCGGGTGGAGTTTTAAGCTTAATGGGTTTCATCTTTGGTTTTGGTTTCCTCCCTACCAACCTTATCGCTGTCGCAAACATCCTTCCTCAATTCCTTCAATCTCTCTGGCTATGGCGTATCCTTCCTCAGTTCCTTCGATCTCTGTGGCTATGGCGTAAACCTTCGATGTTACAGAACCCAGTTTAAATCCCCAGTTGGTAAGCCCTAAAATTCCTGACGTTTAATGACAGTTTTACCCTCCTTTATTAGTTAAGAGTATAAAGAACGAATTCCACCCCGAGAAGTATTCACTTTATTTTTGAAGTGTTTAATCATGAAAATCTGAAATAATTCTATTTTATTTATTTATTTATTTTATTTTATTTTTACTTTTACTATATTTTTTTGTTTTTAACTTTTACCTTAAATTTTTTATTTTTATAAAATGATGCCATTTTAATTATATTTTCATGTTTCAAAGTTTAAATTATATTTTTCTTGGCAAAGTACACTCCAATAATTAAATATATATTTATAAAAAAAAAAGTAAAATCAAATACAGTTTCAATTTCAAAAAAATAAAAATTGTAATAATACATAGTAGTTCGTATATTGATCTAATATATGATATTATATAACTATCTATTTGAGATAGTATTCTTTTAGAGCATGTTTGGTTGTAGTCATGTACAAAAAATTAATTTTGACAGATGAATGCTGATTTTTAAAAATAATAAAAATTCCTTTTTAATAGTTTCTAACGCAATTTTGCGTGAAATTTAATTGAAAAAAGTCTGTCGGATTATAACGTTTAGTATTCGTTATTAGCAATGAACAAGAATTTTATTTGTATTGAAGATCGATTCTTTTTACTCGTATTGGAGTTGAATTAAAAATTAGAAAAATGATTATTTAAAATAAAACATGTGATGTTATTTAATTAAATATTTCATACATTTTATATGTTTATCAACGCATTAAATAATTTATATTGAATAATGCTTTGTATTTAAACGGTACACAAACAATGGATTGATGGATTAAAATAAAACAAAATTACGATAAAATGCGGAGTAATTTATTTTAGGACAAATTCGAGGGGTTGTTAATGTATTTGGCCTACTATTAATAAGTATAACTATATTAGTTTGACTGGCTTAATTCGTGGTTACTCATGCACATATATATTGCCAAATGTTTGTGCTAGATTGGACTTATGTAGAAACCTAATTTATGTTCCTTGAGATTACGAAAAGTTACAAATCACAATCTCTAGCAAGGAGCAATTACGTTATATCAAAATCGTATGTATTTTCGAACGCTCTCAAAGAGATCAAGAAAGTATCACATATAAATATAAAAACGAAAAATACGAGTAGTAATTAATATATTTATTTTGAAGACAACATTATACACACACAATCATACATAAACATATAGAGGCGTGGCATCCATGGGTAGGCGCATGAATATCGATCATGTTTGCTTCATATGGAAGCGCGCGGCGCAAGAAGTGGGAAAACCATGTTTTATGACTATATATATAGTAATATAATATCACTCAACAACATATGACATTCACTCCATAAGGGTAAAAAAAAGGGGTAGACTTGTTAATAGTTTCAATGCATGCCAGGGATCTTGTCCTTGATTTTGTCCATCATTCCTTTCTTATCGTCTCCTTCATTTTCAACTGCTGCAATAGTAGTTGTTTGTGAAGTCTGATGTTGATCATGACCTATTTCCTTCTTATCGTCATGAGTAGTGCCTCCGGCTCCGGTCAATGTCTCCTTAATCTTCTCAGTTATACCCTTCTTCTTCCTCCGATCGACCACCTTCACCATCATCCTCCGACTGCATGCATGCTCACAAAACAAAATCACCTCATGAAATAAGAGTACTTTATCAAATTTATTGGTACACTAGGAATATTAGTGACCGATAAAATTTTAATTATATGAAAATTCCATTAGATAGGAGTTACGTTATTTAGCTACAAAACTCCCTATCGCTAAATTTAGTAGTTAATTTCATATTTCTAATAGAGTTGATAATTAATTATAAAATGAATTAGTAATTTAATAAGTAAGATAGTTCATCTGGTGTTTTAAAATACACTAATACTGTAAAATTCGGTCATTCCTTAGTTTTTTAAACTCGATGCTCAATCGAACATTAAAAATGAATTGGAAGAGTAGATCATATATAAAAAAAACTTACAGAGCTAGAACTAGAGCTACCAGAACGATGAAGCTGTTGTTGTCCCTCATGCTCTTTCTTCATAGTATCATCATGAGTACCGGCGGTAGGGGCAACACCCATAGCACCACCTTGAGTTCCATGTTCACCACTTAGCTGCTGCATTTGGTCTTCGTTAGTAACATGTTGTGCCATTTCTCTCCCTTAACTTTAAAAGAAGAAAATTATATAACTGATTTCAAGGATTTGACGATGGATTGATGAGATAAAAAGAGATTACTATGCCATTTATATAGGGAAAAAGTGAAGGTACGTAGAAGCATGTTCGAGAAATATAACAGAGTGAGCATACAACATAAGACAAGTGTGATCACCCTGTCGGCCGTTTGGCTCAAATTCCCCAAACTGCAATACAAAACTAACACTTGGCCGCACCAACTTTACAAAGA
>JAJOOF010005876.1:0-54206 GCA_029582545.1 Solanum lignicaule
CAAGAGTCCTAGGGAGTCTATGAAGCCGTGTCTGTAGAGTCCTAGTTATCGGTGTGAAGCGCGCCACATCTATAATTAGGAATCTGTAACATTTAGGAATTCTTTCACTTCTTTCACACTCATTTCGTGCATTAGAGTTGATCTCTAAAAAGTATTCCCCTAATTCGTGCTTCCGCGTATTTTAGATTACCATGCCTCCACGAAGAGCAGCGCGAGGTCATCCAGCTGGGAGAAATGTTGAACCATAGGAGCAAGAGTTACCTAATGCACCTGAAGTGCAACCGCAAGGAGAGATCTCTAATGATGTGTCTAGAGAGGCTATAAGGATTCTTAGCCAAGTTGTAACCAGTCAGGCTGGGCAGCAGAGAGGAGCCCGGCAAGAAGAGGTTAACACTTCAAGGATTCGTAAGTTCTTGAGGATGAACCCTCCAAGTTTCACTGGGTCAAGCACTGCAGAGGATCCAGAGAACTTCATTGAGGAACTGAAAAAAGTGTTTGATGTGATGCATATTGCTGCTACTGTGAGAGTTAAGCTAGCTGTATATCAGATGAAGAATGTTGCTAGGACTTGGTTCGATCAGTGAAGAGGGGGTAGAGCTGAGGATGCACCACCTGCGAGCTGGGCCTATTTTGAGGAAGCTTTCTTGGGGTGCTTCTTTCCCCGTGAATTGAAAGATGCTAAGGTACAGGAATTTCTAACACTTAAGCAGGATTCTCTAGGTGTGCATGAGTATGGATTGAAGTTCACCCAACTGTCTCGCTACGCTCCTGAAATGGTTGCGGACATGAAAGGTAGGATGAGTTTGTTTGTTGCTGGGTTGGGCCGTCTATCAAGTAAGGAGGGCTGGGTAGCAATGCTTATTGGGGACATTGACATTTTGAGGTTATTGGTTTATGTGCAGCAAGTTGAGGAATAAAAGCTGAGAGACAGGGAAGAGTTTAGAAATAAGAAAGCGAAGACAGGAAATGAGTCTGGGCAGCAGAAGGGTAATGTGAATCGCCAGTCTTTTCAGCAGAAGCTAAAGGGACCTGCTCCATCATCCGCTGGTGCATCTGTACCTTGAAATAAAGGCGAATATCATGGTCAGAATTCGCAGAACTTCAGAGCTAGACCTGCACAGTCTCAAGGTAGTGTGGCACAAGGAGGTAACTGTGCCCCTGCATGTACCAAGTGTGGTAGGATCCACCCAGGTAAGTGTTGTGATGGCCAGACTGGTTGTTTCAAGTGTGGGCAAGAGGGTCACTTTCTGAAAGAGTCCCCTAAGATCAGGCAAGGTAGCAGCAATCAGGGCAATAGAGCTCAATCTTCATTAATTGCTCCACCAGACAGGGCTGCACCTACAGGAGCTACTACAGGTACTGGCGAAGGAACAAACCATCTTTATGCAATCACCAGACGTCAAGAGCAAGAGAACTATCCAGATGTTGTTATTGGTATGATCAATGTCTTTGCTTTTGATGTTTATGCTTTGCTAGACCGAGGATGAAGTTTCTGTTTTGTAACCCCTTATGTTGCAAATAAGTTTGATGTTATCCCTGAGAAACTTTGTGAACCCTTCTGTGTTTCTACACCTGTTGGGGAGTCTATTCTAGCATAGCGAGTTTATCGTGATTGTGTCATTTACATCAATCAAAAAGACACCATGGCTGATTTAGTTGAGTTAGACATGGTAGATTTCTATGTCATTCTAGGTATGGACTGCTTTCATGCCTGTTATGCATCAATAGATTGTAGAACTCGAGTTGTCAAGTTCCAGATTCCTAATGAGCCAGTTATAGAGTGGAGTAGTAGTTCAGCAGTGCCTAAGGGTGGTTTCATTTCGTACCTTAAGGCAAGAAAGTTAGTTTCAAAGGATTGTATCTATCACTTAGTCCGAGTTAATGACACAAGTGCTGAGGTATCTCCCATTCCGTCAGTTCCTATAGTAAGAGAGTTTCCAAAAGGTTTTCCTGATGATTTACCCGGAGTCCCTCCTGAGAGGGAAATAGACTTCAGCATAGACATCATTCCAAATACTCATCCTATCTCTATTCCTCCATATAGAATGGTACCAGCAGAGTTGAAAGAGTTAAAAGAGCAGTTGAAAGATCTCCTAGATAAAGGTTCCATTCAACCAACCGTCTCACCTTGGGGTGCTCCGGTTTTGTTTGTGAGAAAGAAAGATGGTTCCCTTAGGATGTGTATAGACTATCGCCAATTGAACAAGGTTACCATCAAGAAAAAGTATCCTCTTCCAAGAATTGATGATCTTTTCGATCAACTTCAGGGTGCCACCTGTTTTTCGAAAACCGACCCCAGATCAGGCTACCATCAGTTGAAAGTTAGGGAATGTGACATCCCAAAGACAGCATTCGGGATTAGATATGGTCATTATGAGTTCTTGGTCATGTCCTTTGGTTTGACCAATGCACCATCAGCGTTCATGGATCTTATGAACATAGTCTTCAAACCTTATTTAGATATGTTTTTTATCGTCTTCATTGATGACATACTAATCTATTCAAGGAATGAAGAAGATCATGCAAGTCATCTCAGAATAGTTCTTCAGACCTTGAAGGTTAGAGAGTTATATGCCAAGTTCTCCAAGTGTGAGTTTTGGCTTGAGTCTGTGGCATTCTTGGGCCATATTATTTCCGGTGATGGTATTAAAGTTGATACTCAAAAAATTGAGGCAGTGCAGAATTGGCCTAGACCCACATCTCCAACTGATAATAGGAGTTTCTGGGGCTTGGCTGGTTATTATAGGAGATTTGTTGAGGGTTTCTTATCCATTTTGTCTCATTTGACGAAGTTGACTCAGAAAACAATGAATTTTCAATGGTCTGAAGCTTGTTAGAAAAGCTTTCAGGAATTGAAGAAGAGGTTGACTAGTGCCCCAGTTTTGACCTTACCTGAGGGTACTAAAGGTTTTGTAGTGTATTGTGATGCATCTAGAGTTGGTTTGGGTTGTGTGTTAATGTAGAATGGCAAGGTGATAGCTTATGCCTCCAGACAATTGAAGGTTCATGAGAAGAATTATTCAACCCATGACTTAGAGTTGGCTGTAGTAGTTTTCGCCTTGAAGATTTGGCGACACTACTTGTATGGTTTTCATGTGGATATATTCACTGGTCACAAGAGCTTATAATATGTGTTCACTCAGAAAGAGCTCAATCTCAGACAGAGGAGGTGGTTGGAATTACTCAAGGATTATGACATGAGTATTCTTTACCACCCAGGTAAGGCTAATGTGGTTGCTGATGCTTTAAGCAGGTTATCTATGGGTAGTACCACCCATGTTGAGGACGATAAGAGGGAGTTAGCCAAAGATGTGCATAGACTTGCACGCCTGGTAGTCAGACTTATGGATTCTACTGAAGGAGGAATAGTGGTGACGAACGAAGCAGAATCATCACTAGTGTCAGAAGTGAAAGAGAAGCAAGACCAAGACCTAATTTTGCTAGACTTAAAAGCTAACGTTCATAAGCAAAGAGTATTAGCTTTTGAACAAGCGGGAGATGGGGTAATGAGATATCAAGGTAGATGATGCGTACCTATGGTGGATGGACTCCAAGAGAGGATCATGGAGGAAGCTCATAGCTCTAGATATTCCATTCATCCGGGTTCCACCAAGATGTATCGTGATTTGAAAGAAGTGTATTGGTGGAATGGCATGAAGAAGGGCATTGCTGAATTTGTTGCTAAGTGTCCAAATTGCCAACAAGTGAAAGTAGACCACGAAAGGCCTGGTGGTTTGTCTCAGAAAATAGAACTTCCGAAATGGAAGTGGGAGATGATCAATATGGATTTCATCATAGGCTTTCTAAGGTCTCGCAGACAGGATGATTCTTTTTGGGTGATTGTCGATAGGATGATGAAATCAACCCATTTTTTACCGGTAAAGACTACCAACTCAATAGAAGATTATGCTAAGCTTTATATTCAAGAGGTGGTAAGATTTCAAGGGGTTCCAGTCCCCATTATTTCTGATAGAGGTGCACAATTTACTGCACAGTTTTGGAAGTCATTCCAAAAAGGCTTGGGTTCAAAGGTGAATTTGATTACTGACTTTCATCCTCAGACAGATGGGCAAGCAGAGCGTACCAGTCAGACTTTAGAAGATGTGTTGATGGCATGTGTGATTGATTTCAAAGGTAATTGGATTGATCACCTACCTTTAATTGAGCTTCCTTACAACAACAGTTACCACTCTAGCATCCAAATGGCTCCATATGAAGCTCTTTATGGGAGACGATGCAGATCTCCTATTGGATGGTTTGAAGTTGCTGAAGCAGGGTTGATAGGGCCAGATTTAGTCCATCAAGCTATGGAGAAAGTTAAAGTGATTCAAGAGAGGTTGAAAATGGCACAGAGTCGTAAAAAATCTTGCACAGATGTTAGAAGAAGACCACTAGAGTTCGAAGTAGATGATTCGGTGTATTTGAAGGTTTCACCCATGAAGGGTGTCATGAGGTTTGCTAAGAAGGGGAAACTTAGTAGCCGGTATATTGGACCTTATCGCATAGTCAAGAGGATTGGCATTGTAGCTTATGAGTTGGAGCTACCACAAGAGTTAGCAGTAGTGCATCCGGTAATTCACATCTCCATGTTGAAGAAGTGCATGGGACATCTTTTATTAATAGTACAAACTGAAAATGTGGGGATTAAAGAAAATTTATTTTATGGTGAGATTCCAATTCAGATTTTAGATCGCCAAGTTCGCAACTTGAGAACAAAAGAAGTTGCATCAGTCAAAGTCCTTTGGAGGAACCAATTTGTTGAAGAAGCTACATGGGAAGCTAAGGAGGATATGAAGAAAAGATATCCACATCTCTTTGAATCTGGAGAAAATGCAGACCAAGGTACTAATTTTCTTCACATTACTATTTAAATTATGAGTGAGCTTGATATTTGTTTGCATTTGCTTGTTGGGTGTTTGAACTTGATGTTACACCCTTAGCCTAGTAAGAGTAATCTCATTAGAGGATGACTGTTCCCAAGGGGGAGATATTGTAACATCTCGCAACTTGTAATAGCTAGAAAGAAGCTAAGAACTTGAAATAATCATTTTTGGAAAGTATAAGGAAATCTGGAAATTTTTAAGTAATGTAAATTTGAGATATTGGTCAACTTCAATCGACCATAACTCCTACCTCAAGATGATTTAGGTGTATTTCCAGATATGGTTGGAAAGCTCTTGGATTTATTTTTCCAATGCCTCCGAGTTTGCATGATTCCGAGTTCGTATGAGTGAGTTACGTCCTTTGTAAGTTGGGCTGGTCGAAGGAAGAAATGCCCAATCCGGAATTTAAAAGGGTAGTTCGGTCTTTTCCTTTCCCAATTAATTAAATCCGTTTTTAGTAAATTAAGTGGGGTCAAAACTGAGTTAGTTCAGTCTACACTTTTGAGAAATAGAGTTAGGGCTTTTGGAGAAAGAACGCAAGGGAAAAGAGAAGAGGAAAAGCAAGATTCGCAAAGAACGATCGGTTTTTGTTTTGGTTTCGCCAAGGAATTGATCCTACAAGGTATGTGAGTCTCTCATAGCGTTGGGTTCATTCACCCACATGCCAAACATGTTTAGTTTCAGAGCAATTCATCCTAAAAGAGTTTGAAAGTTGATGTTCTTGACATGAATTCTTGAATTTGAATGTTGTTCTAGAATTGGGTTGAATTGTGGAGTTTCTGAGATCTTTACACTGTGTTTTAGAGTTACTATGAGTTAGGTTCATGACTACATACGCTGGGTATCAGGATCTAAAACGAATTTGAGGAAGATAATCGAATTTAGGTGGTTTGAGGCTGAAAAGCGAAGAAGGAACAAGTCGAGTAAGCTTCATGAAACAAGTCCGCGTCGCGGACTTGTTCCCCCTGTAAACAAAAATCTTCTCCGCGTCGCGGAGAGGACGCGGATACTTCTGTCTCAAATTAAATTTCGCGACCATTAATTTAGAAACACCTTTGCGTCGCTGACTTGTTCCAAGACGGTGATTTCGTAACTTTTCTCAAGTTTAGCTATTCGAAATCATTCCTAAACATCAATAGACCTTTCCTATCACAAATCATAATCCTTGAATCCATAATTCAATTCAAGGAAAGTCAAGAGTCAATTCAAGTGAAGTAAGAGTCAAGTCAAGTGAAGTCATCAAAGTTTTCAAGAGTCATTTGCAAATGTTTCAACTTTGTTTTAAGACTTAAGTTTCAAGTTAAACAAAGAGTAAAGAGTTGAGTTCATTACTCAGAAAGCTATTAGAGAACTAAGTATTCCCAAAGAATTTATAAATGTTTTCACATTTGAGCAAGTAAAGGGAACATCGATTCCAATATAGCTTTTGAGTTATGGTTTGAGAAATTATCTCAAATCACAGAAAGAAGTATGTTTTAAAAATAAAGAGCTAGTATCATATTTTGGGAGTAGTATTGAGCACCGATATGGGGATGCGAGTTCATATTAACTCAAGTCTCCATAAACCATGTAGCCATCATGGGTATTAATGGGTCATACTTTTTAGATAATCACATAAGTTAAGCTAGTGGATCCACTAAGTTAAGCGTTCTATATGACGGCAAAGTATAGGACAGTTCTGGCAGCGTAGGAAAGACGCTCTATCACCACTTAGGCTCATAGTGGTGGTTGTCAGTTAGAGAATCTCCCATAGAATTTATATTTCTTTATTATATGAGTAAAGTTGGGTTTGTCCTTGCATCTCTTTAACAAACTAAGTTGTTTTTGTTGTTTGATAAAGCTTTTCCATATATTGCATGTGTTCATTGCTTTATTCTGAGTTAAGTTATTCATGAGTTGAGAAAAGCCAAGGTAAGTGTTTCTTTCAGAATCTTTTCCAGCCTTTGTATTGTTTAGCATTCCAACTCGCATATTCGTGCATTCAATGTACTGATGCCAGTTGGCCTGCACCATCTTATGATGCAGACACAGGTAACCAGGACCAGCACCCAGCGCCTCGTTGTTCCAGCTTGACAACTTCGAGTCTGTGGTGAGCCTCCTTGCATCCATAGGACTCCTTTAATTGCTTTTTAGTTTAGTTCATTAGGATGTTGTGGGGTTGTCCCAACATCCCTCTCAGTTGTTTTAGAGGCTTCATGGATAGTCAGTTATTAGTTCTTTAGTCTTCTCATTTTATATTATGTTAAGACTTGGGTAGCCATTTTGGCCAAGTTGAATGTTTAATTCTTCGAACATTCTAAGTTATACTATTAAGCTATTTGAGTAATTTCATTTGATCATTGTAATCATGCTTAGAGTCTTCCGCTGAGTTAAGTAAGTGAGGCCAAGGGTTCGCTTGGGGCCAGCAATGGTCTTCGATTGCCAGTCCCGCCCAGGGTGTAGGCTCGGGGTGTGACAAACTTGGTATCAGAGCACAAGGTTCAAGAGTCCTATGGAGTCTATGAAGCCGTGTCTGTATAGTTCTAGTTATCGGTGTGAAGCGCGCCACATCTATAATTAGGAGGCTGCAACATTTAGGAATTCTTTCACACTCATTTCGTGCGTTACAGTTGATCTCTAAAAAGTTTCCCGCTAATTCTTGCTTGCGCGTGTTTCAGATTACCAAGCCAACACGAAGAACTGCGCGAGGTTATCTAGCTAGGAGAAATGTTGAACCACAGGAGCAAGAGTTACCTAATGCACCTGAAGTGCAACCGCAAGGAGTGATCTCTAATGTTGAATTTAGAGAGGCTATAAGGATGCTTAGCCAAGTTGTAACCAATCAGGCTGGGCAGCAGAGAGGACCTCATCAAGAAGAGGCTGACACTTCAAGGATTCGTGAGTTCCTGAGGATGAACCCTCCAAGTTTCACTGGGTCAAGCACTGCAGTGGATCCAGTGAACTTCATTGAGGTACTGAAAAAAATGTTTGATGTGATGCATGTTGATGATACTGTGAGAGTAGAGCTAGCTGCATATCAGATGAAGAATGTTGCTAGGACTTGGTTCGATCAGAAGAGAGGGGGTAGAGCTGAGGATGCACCACTTGCGAGCTGGGGCTATTTTGAGGAAGCTTTGTTGGGGCACTTCTTTCCTCGAGAATTGAAAGATGCTAAGGTACGGGAATTTCTAACACTTAAGCAAGATTCTCTGAGTATGCATGAGTATGGATTGAAGTTCACCCAACTGTCTCGCTACGCTCCTGAAATGGTTGCAGACATGAGGGGTAGGATGAGTTTGTTTGTTGCTGGGTTGAGCCGTCTATAAAGCAAGGAGGGCTGGGCAGTAATGCTTATTAGGGACATGGAAATTTCGAGGTTGATGGTTTATGTGCAGAAGGTTGAAGAAGAAAAGCTGAGAGATAGGGAAGAGTTCAGAAATAAGCAAGCGAAGACAGGAAATGAGTTTGGGCAGCAGAAGGGTAATGTGAATCGCTAGTCTTTTAAGCAGAAGCTAAAGGGACCTTCTCCATCATCCGCTAGTGCACCTGTACCTCAAAACAAAGGGGAATATCATGGTCAGAATTTGCAGAACTTCAGAGCTAGACCTGCACAATATCAAGGTAGTGTGGCACAAGGAGGTAATTGGGCTCCTGCATGTACCAAGTATGGTAGGATCCACCTAGGTAAGTGTCGTGATGGCCAGACAGGTTGTTTCAAGTGTGGGCAAGAGGGTCACTTTCTGAAAGAGTCCCCTAAGATCAGGCAAGGTAGCAGCAATCAGGGTAATAGAGCCCAATCATCATCAATTTCTCCACCAGACAGGGCTGCACCTACAGGAGCTACTTCAGGTACTGTCGGAGGAACAAACCGTCTTTATACAATCACCAGTCGTCAAGAGCAAGAGAACTCTCCAAATGTTGTTACTAGTATGATCAATGTCTTTGCATTAGATGTTTATGCCTTGCTAGACCCAAGATCAAGTTTTTCTTTTGTAACCCCTTATGTTGCAAATAAGTTTGATGTTATTCTTGAGAAACTTTGTGAACCCTTCTGTGTTTCTACATCTGTTGGGAGTCAATTCTAGTTGAGCGAGTTTATCGTGATTGTGTCATTTCCATCAATCACAAAAACACCATGACTGATTTGGTTGAGTTAGACATGGTAGATTTCTATGTCATTCTAGGTATGGACTGACTTCATGCCTGTTATGCATCAATAGATTGTAGAACTCGAGTTGTCAAGTTCCAGATTCCTAATGAGCCAGTTATAGAGTGGAGTAGTAGTTCAGCAGTGCCTAAGGGTCGTTTCATTTCATACATTAAGGCAAGAAAGTTAGTTTCAAAGGACTGCATCTATCATTAGTCCGAGTAAATGACTCAAGGGCTGAGGTATCTCACATTCATTCAGTTCCTATAGTAAGTGAGTTTCCAGAAGTTTTTCCTGATGATTTACCCGAAGTCCCTCCTGAGAGGGAAATAGACTTCGACATAGACTTCATTCCAAATACTCGTCCTATCTTTATTTCACCATAAAGAATGGCACTAGCAGAGTTGAAAGAGTTGAAAGAGAAGTTGAAAGATCTCCTAAATAAAGGTTTCATTTGACCAAGTGTCTCACCTTGGCGTGCTCCGGTCTTGTTTGTGAGAAAGAAAGATGGTTTCCTTAAAATGTGTATAGACTATCGCCAATTAAACTAGGTTACCATCAAAAACAAGTATCCTCTTCCAAGAATTGATGATCTTTTCGATCAAATTCAGGGTGCCACCTTTTTTTTGAAAATTGACCTCAGATCAAGCTACCATCAGTTGAAAGTTAGGGAATGTGACATCCCAAAGACAACATTCGGGACTAGATATGGTCATTATGAGTTCTTGGTCATGTCCTTTGGTTTGACCAATGCACCAGCATCGTTCATGGATCTTATGAACATAGTCTTCAAACCTTATTTAGATATGTTTGTTATCGTCTTCATTGATGACATACTAATCTATTCAAAGAATGAAGAAGATCATGCTAGTCATCTCAGAATATTTCTTCAGACCTTGAAGGATAGAGAGTAATATGCCAAGTTCTCCAAGTGTGAGTTTTGGCTTGAGTCTGTGGCATTCTTGGGCCATATTATATCCAGTGATGGTATTAAAGTTGATACTAAGAAAATTGAAGCAGTGCAGAATTGGCCTAGACCCATATCTCCAACTGATATTAGGAGTTTCTTGGGCTTGGCTGGCTACTATAGGAGATTTGTTGAGGGATTCTCGTCCATTTCATCTCCTTTGACGAAGTTGACTCAGAAAATAGTGAATTTTCAATGGTCTAAAGCTTTTGAGAAAAGCTTTCAGGAATTGAAGAAGAGGTTGACTAGTGCCCCAATTTTGACCTTACCAGAGGGTAATCAAGGTTTTGTGGTGTATTGTTATGCATCTAGAATTGGTTTGGGTTGTGTGTTAATGCATAATGGCAAGGTAATAGCTTATGCCTCTAGACAATTGAAGGTTCATGAGAAGAATTATTCAACCCATGACTTAGAGTTGGCTGTAGTAGTTTTCGCCTTGAAGAGTTGGCGACACTACTTGTATGGTGTTCATGTGGATATATTCACTGATCACAAGAGCTTGCAATATGTGTTCACTCAGAAAGAGCTCAATCTCAAACAGAGGAGGTGGTTGGAATTATTCAAAGATAATGACATGAGTATTTTTTACCACCCAAGTAACGCTAATATGATTGCTGATGCTTTAAGCAGGTTATCAATGGGTAGTACCACCCATGTTGAGGAAAAAAAGAGGGAGTTAACCAAAGATGTGCACATACTTGCACGCCTGGGAGTCAGACTTATGGATTCCACAGAAGGAGGAATAGTGGTGACGAACGGAGCAGAATCATCACTAGTGCAGAAGTGAAAGAGAAGCAAGACCAAGACCTAATTTTGCTAGACCTAAAAGCAAAAGTTTCATAAGGAAAAAGTATTAGATTATGAACAAGGAGGAAATGGGGTAATGAGATATAAAGGTAGATTATGCGTACCTATGGTGGATGGACTCCAAGAGAGGATCATGGAGAAAGCTCATAGCTCTAGATATTCCATTCATCCGGGTTCCACCAAGATGTATCGTGATTTGAAAGAAGTGTATTGGTGGAATGGCATGAAGAAGGGCATTGATGAATTTGTTGCTAAGTGTCCAAATTGCCAACAAGTGAAAGTAGAGCACCAAAGGCCCGGTGGTTTGGCTCAAAATATAGAACTTCCAAAATGGAAGTCGGAGATGATCAATATGGATTTCATCACAGGCTTGCCAAACTCTCGCTGACAGCGTGATTATATTTGGGTGATTGTGGATAGGATGACGAAATCAGCCCACTTTTTACCGGTAAAGACTACCAACTCAATAGAAGATTATGCTAAGCTTTATATTCAAGAGGTTATAAGACTTCATGGGGTTCCAATCTCCATTATTTCTGATAGAGGTGCACAATTTACTGCACAGTTTTTGAAGTCATTCCAAAAAGTCTTGGGTTCAAAGGTGACTTTGAGTCCTGCCTTTCATCCTCAGACAGATGGGCAAGTAGAGCGTACCATTCAGAAATTAGAAGATATGTTGAGGGCATGTGTGATTGATTTCAAAGGTAATTGGGATGATCACCTACCTTTAATTGAGTTTGCTTACACCAATAGTTACCACTCTAGCATCCAAATGGATCCATATGAAGCTCTTTATGGGAGAAGATGCAGATCTCCTATTGGATAGTTTGAAGTTGCTGAAGCAGGGTTGATAGGGCCAGATTTAGTCCATCAAGCTATGGAGAAGGTTAAAGTGATTCAAGAGAGGTTGAAAACGGCACAGAGTCGTCAAAAATCCTACACAGATGTTAGAAAATGGCCACTAGAGTTCGAAGTACATGAATTGGTGTATTTGAAGGTTTCACCCATGAAGGGTGTCATGAGGTTTGGTAAGAAGGGGAAATTTAGTCCCCGGTATATTGGACCTTATCGCATAGTAAAGAGGATTGGCAATGTAGCTGATGAGTTGGAGCTACCACAACAGTTAGCAGCGGTGCATCCGGTAATTCACATCTCTATGTTGAAGAAGTGCATGGGAGATCTTGTACAAACTGAAAATGTGGGGATTAAAGAAAATTTATTTTATGAGGAGATTTCAATTCAGATTTTAGATCACCGAGTTCGCAACTTGAGAACAAAAGAAGTTGCATCAGTCAAAGTCCTTTGGAGGAACCAATTTGTTGAAGAAGCTACATAGGAAGCTGAGGAGGATATGAAGAAAAGATATCCACATCTCTTTGAATATGGAGAAAATGCAGACCAAGGTACTAATTTTCTTCTCATTACTCTTTAAATTGTGAGTGAGCTTGATGTTTGTTTGCATTTGCTTGTTGGGTGTTTGAACTTGATGTTACACCCTCAGACTAGTAAGAGTAATCTCATTCAAGGAAGAATGTTCCCAAGGGGGAGATATTGTAATATCTCGCAACTTGAAATAGCTAGAAAGAAGCTAAGAACTTGAAATAATCATTTTTGGAAAGTATAAGGAAATCTGGAAATTTTTAAGTAATGTACAGTTGAGATTTTGGTCAACTTCAATCGACCATAACTCCTACCTCAGGATGATTTAGGTGTATTTCCATATATGGTTGGAAATCTCTTGGATTTATTTTTCCAATGCCGCCGATTTTGCATGATTCCGAGTTCGTATGAGTGAGTTACGTCCTTTGTAAGTTGGGCTGGTCGAAGGAAGAAATGCCCAATCCGAAATTTAAAACGGTAGTTCGGTCTTTTCCTTACCCAATTAATTAAATCCATTTTTAGTAAATTAAGTGGGGTCAAAACTGAGTTAGTTCAGTCTACGCTTTTGAGAAATAGAGTTAGGGCTTTTGGAGAAACAACGCAAGAGAAAAGAGAAGAGGAAAAGCAAGATTCGCAAAGAACGATCGATTTTTGTTGTGGATTCGCCAAGGAATTGATTCTACAAGGTATGTGAGTCTCTCATAGCATTGGGTTCGTTCACCCACGCGCCAAACATGTTTAGTTTCAGCGCATTTCATCCTAAAAGAGTTTGAAAGTTGATGTTCTTGACATGAATTCTTGAATTTGAATGTTGTTCTTGAATTGGGTTGAATGGTGGAGTTTCCGAGATCTTTACATTGTGTTTTAGAGTTACTTTGAGTTAGGTTCTTGAGTACATACGCTGGGTATTAGGATCTAAAATGTATTCGAGGAAGATAATCGAATTTAGGTGCTTTCAGGCTGAAAAATGAAGAAGGAACAAGTCGAGTAAGGTTAATGAAACAAGTCCGCGTCGCGGACTTGTTCCCCCTGTGAACAAAAATCCTCTCCGCATCGCGGAGAGGACACAGACTCCTCTATCTAAAATTAAATTTCGCGAGCATTTATTTAGAAATAACTCTGCGTCGCGGACTTGTTCCAAAACGGTGATTTCGTAACATTTCTCAAGTTTAGCTATTCGAAATCATTCCTAAACATCAATAGACCTTTCCTATCACAAATCATAATCCTTGAAACCATAATTCAATTCAAGGAAAGTCAAGAGTCAATTCAAGTGAAGTAAGAGTCAAGTCATGTGAAGTCATCAAAGTTTTCAAGAGTCTTTTGCAAATGTTTCAACTTTGTTTTAAGAGTTAAGTTTCAAGTTAAGCAAAGAGTAAAGAGTTGAGTTCATTTTTCAGAAACCTATTAGGGAACTAAGTATTCCCAAAGAATTTATAAATGTTTTCACATTTGAGCAAGTCAAGGGAACATCGATTCCAATATAGCCTTTGAGCTATGTTTTGAGTAATTATCTCAAATCGCAGAAAGAAGTATGTTTTAAACATAAAGAGCTAGTATCTTATTTTGGGAGTAGTATTGAGTACCGATATGGGGATGCGAGTTCATATTAACTCAAGTCTCCATAAACCATGTAGCCATCATGGGTATTAATGGTTCATACTTTTTAGATGATCACATAAAGTTAAGCTTATGGATCCACTAAGTTAAACGTTCTATATGACGGCAACGTATAGGATAGTTCTGGCAGCGTGGGAAAGACGTTGTATCACCACTTAGGCTTATAGTGGTGGTTGTCGATTAGAGAATCTCCCATAGAAATTATATTTCTTTATTATATGAGTAAAGTTGGGTTTGTCCTTGCATCTCTTTAACAAACTAAGTTGTTTTTGTTGTTTTATAAAGCTTTTTCATATATTACATATGTTCATTGCTTTATTCTTAGTTAAGTTATTCATGAGTTGAGAAAAGCCATGGTAAGTGTTTCTTTTAGAATCTTCTCAAGCCTTTGTATTGTTTAGCATTCCAACTCACATATTCGTACATTCAATGTACTGATGCCAGTTGGCCTGCATTGTCTTATGATGCAGACACAGGTAACCAGTATCAGCACCCAGCGCCTCGTTGATCCAGCTTGAGCACTCCGAGTCTGTGGTGAGCCTCCTTGCATCTGGAGGACTCCTTTAATTGCTTTTTAGTTTAGTTCATTAGGATGTTGTGGGGTTGTCCCAACATCCCTCTCAGTTGTTTTAGAGGCTTCATGGATAGTCAGTTATTAGTTCTTTAGTCTTCTCATTTTATATTATGTTAAGACTTGGGTGGCCATTTTGGCCAAGTTGAATATTTAATTCTTCTAACATTCTAAGTTATACTATTAAGTTATTTGAGTAAGTTCATTTGATCATTGTAATCATGCTTAGAGTCTTCCGCTGAGTTAAGTAAGTGAGGCCAAGGGTTCGCTTGGGGCCAGCAATGGTCTTCGAGTGCCAGTCCCGCCCAGGGTGTAGGCTCGGGGCGTGACAAATTGTTAAAGGTACAATAAAAAAAATCCCTTACAAATCTCTAATTTCTTCATCAACAACGTCATTCCTTCACATTCAAGAATGACATTTTGTGTTCCATTTTTACTAAATTTTATCGGTGGATATTATGAGTACTTTAAGGATTGAAAGTTGATTGAAGTGTTGGTCAATTTTTGAGGTATGTTATTTCAAAACATGATAACTTTTCTGGTTAGAATGATTTGTTATCATCATTGGATATCTCATAGTTTACTCTCTTTAATGTAAGTTTATTCTCACTGTTTTGTTGTCTCCTTAAAATTGTATTGATTATTTTTCGCTTGGTATGTATATGATCTCACTTGGACAAAGCTTTTGCCTTTTTAATGCTTTTCTTTTTTTCCTTCTCATTCGGCTATTCGAAATATTTTTGGTGTGAGATATGACTATTTTCGACAAGCTTAATTTGAAGGATATGAAACAAAACCTGCTCTAACTAAAAGTAATAGCTTAAGCTACAAAAGATATGTCTATTAACATAGATTTGTTGTCCTTCATGTCCCAAGTCATTGCTGAGCGTTTGAGTTATCTAGGTTAGATTCATTTTTAGTTTTTTTAATGTTTGAAATATTTATTTAACATAAGTCTATAATCCAACATTTTGATCTACTTGTACTTTCATAATTCAACAATTAGACATACATATTTCTGAAAAAGTCGTAATGTTGCATTGATGAAGCATCTAGAAGGGTAAATTTTGGTCATAGTCTAGGGAGGTACTTCTACCTTTTCCCAAAAAAAAATTAAAAAATGACTAATGTTATAAAATCAAGCTTAAAGCAATATAAGTATAAAGAGAAGAAGACAAGGGAAGTAGATGTAGGCGAAGACTTTTCTTCTTATTCAAGTGTGTATTCGAAATAGTGAGTGATATCTCTATTTATAGTGTTGAGTTATTACTTCCAAAGGTCACAAAACTAGTAGATACATAGTTATCCCTTAACGTTCTTATCACCTTGGAAGCAGCCATACATGAATCCAATTAGTTCTTGAATAAATCTAATGGATAATCCACAAAATGCAATGGATTTATAACACTTCCCCTTGGATGTCCATAGATTATGTACCTCGTTAAAACCTTACTAGAAAAAACCCTGTGGGAAAAAAATTCTAATGAATGAAAAAGAGTACACATATCTTTTGATACACATTATTTGTTGCCTCATTAAAATCCTTTCCAGGAAAACCCAGTGGGACAAAACATCGGTCAAGGAAAAAAGAGAGCAACGCGTATTATAATCCCCCTAATCAAACCATCGCTTAATTTCTTATGATGATGTCATCCAATCTTATATACCAACTTCTCAACTATTGAAAGTGTCTTTGAGATCAAATCATATTCATGAAGATGTTGCATGATTGAACTCATTTCTGATATATCATTTTCTGGTTTCATGGATATGATGAGGCTTTGAGCTTAACCGAATACATTCTTGAAAATCACTCTATTTGTATCACTCTATTTGTGACCTCGTTACTGCAAGTTGCTCATTCAACTTGTTCTTGGCAACAAACATCTTGTGGACACTTTCATTTGCAGTTGATTATCTCGTACCTTGTGGTTGGTATATTCTTTTTCAAAGAAAAACCACACATTTCCAGAATATGGTGTGTGATCTCAACCAGACGCACTCTCGACTTACTTCATGGAGGGCTTTTATTTATGCATGGTTTGAAGAAGCGGTTACCAACGTTTGCTTCATTGATCGCCAAGATATTATTGTGACTCCACATGTAAACCAATAGTTGAGTTTGAGACTGAGCTTTATACGAACCAGATAAACATTTAGCATCTACGTAACCAATCAGTTTTTACTTGGATTCCTCATAATAGACTAAACTCATGTATATGGTCCTTCGAAGATATTCAAGTATGTGCTTAACACTATTTCAATGTCCTTTTGTTGGGGAGAAACTAAATCTTTCTAGTAAATTTACAGCAAAATAGATATCTGGTCGAGTATTGTTAGCAAGATGCATTAGTGCCCTGATTGCACTAAGATATGGAGTTTCATCACCAAGAAGCTCCTCATCCTTCTTTTGAGATCAAAGTGAATCTTTATTTATGTCAAAAGATCTCATAATCATTGGGGTACTCAATGAATGTGATTTATCCATATAAAATCGCATCAAAACTTTTCTATGTATGTTGATTGATGGACAAATATTTCATTCGTGAAATTCTCAATCTGTAGGTCAAGACAAAATTTTGTCTTTCCAGGATCTTTTCATTTTAGATTCCCTTCTCAAACACTCAATAGCTTTTGAAAGCTCTTTAAGAGTGTTAATAATGTTCAAGTCATCGACATATACAACTATTATAACAAATTCAGATCCTGACCTTTTCATAAAAATGCAATGACAATTATAGTCATTCTTTTTGTACCCTTTTCTTCCTTAATTATTTCAATCCATATAAGGATTCTTGAAGGTTTATTGAAAAAGTTTCTTTCACACTTTTATATATTTCAGACACCTTGATTGATTCAAGGATTTTCATATAACCTTCAGTATTGTCTACCTAGACATGATAATTATTCATTATATGCATTCAAGTTTTCATATATTGCCAGATCAAAACAAATCTCATTGCAACCACCATAGGAGAAAACATCACCAATAATGTCAGGATTTTTGCGACAAACCTTTATACCCCAAGGCACAAGCCGTACTTGATAAGTTACGGTTATACCATCACATAATAATTTATCTGTACCCACCTGACATTATACCTTGATTTATGGACTATCAATCTAAAACTCCACTTTTCTAAGTGAAACAAAATATACTTGATTATGCATTTTACTTGGCCAATCATTTATCTGTCCACACTATATGACAAATTTAAATACAAAATCCTCGTCACAATTTATATCATTGAGCGCTACTTCATGCAAAGATACCGTCAATGATTATTTGAATATGGATTCCAATATGACATAACTTATCAAGATCTCTTCATATTTCATCATTTTTCATGTACCTGAACCTTTTCCAAGGTTTTACAAAGTGTTATGTTGTGGTGCTCTCTTATAGCACTTGCCTCATTATCATGACCATATTGATCATTTGCTCATCTCCTTCTTCAAGGAATTTTACATTTGGAACCGATTGGTCTATTACGCTTAAGATGTATCATAGACTCTGTCCTTCAAGGACTTCTCATTGGAGCATTTGTAGCTGAATTATATCATAGGGAGACGGTAAATTCATCGGGCAATCTATTTGCAACATTATTCTAATGAATTATCACTTGAACTTTAAGTTCACATTTTCTTTTAATGAGGATCTATATAATTCATAATTAATGTCACACATAATTTTCAGCTGTCAATCATCTCTCCCCCTAATGTTAGAAAATATAACATTCATCCCAACCTTTTTTGGAAATTAATCTTTGTGCGTGGTGGAGCAATTAAAATCATAACCGCATATTCAACATTTTAAATGAAAATTATTTGGTTCCTAACCCTGAACCAATTTTGATAGGGGACCTTTGTTGGCTTGATGCGTACAAGTGTTGCTACATGTTAAATAAATTCATCTCATACCAAATTTCTTTTTGGGAGATTTGTTCTCGATCATAATCAATGGTTTAACTATAATTCGAGGCATACAATTTCTGCTAAACCAACCAGCATTATCAGTATAATTTTATAGTTTGGAAATGTGCTCTTAATTTAACAATTCTAGTAAACAACCTTACAAACACCATTTTGTAAGTTGACAACAAAGCACATGTGACCATCGCATAGATGCATCTATCATATAGTTGCAAACGATCCACATGGCAGGTGAATGGGCCCATATTCACCTTTTTATATGTTCCAAATAATTTCAGGGAATACAATCCCAACGTTAGCTGGTACAATGATAATTTTATTATGAGAATAAGCAACACAAGAGAATTCTTGAAGAATATTTTGTTTCTACACTATATAACGATGTGAATTCTCAATTATTTTTGCATCATATTTTAATTGGAATAGCCAACCGATCATGCCAACTGATCTTTATTCCAATACACTTATAGTTTACTTTTGCATGTGATTTCATCAGCATGTCCATGTTTGTGCGCAACAAACAAGAGGAAAAATGGGTAATTTTTTACATAAATATTTATAACCCACTTTTGTTGTAGTAATCTGAAGATATTAAATGTTTTCATTATTTATAGTCTTAATATTTCTTTTCAATTCATCTGAAACTTAAAAAGTTTCTTTTGAGAGTTACTACAACCCCAATATTATTCCTCACAACTCGTTAGAGCTTACAATTATTTTTGTGTACTATCACATATTCCAAGACACCATCTGTATGGTGAGCATCTCCTTCAAGGATGAAATTATATTATTATTATCATGGTCAAAATGATTACAAGCAAGACATGTGTCTTGCTTTACTTTTGTCGTACCATAGGTACACAATAATATTATTTTTATCATGGCCACAACCTTTATAGGCAAGAATTACTTCTTTCTTTTTCCCTTTCGGTAGTTCACAATAAACATACCATAATATATATGACGTATGAACATACAATACCATTGGCCATTTTTGCCAAATAAAATTTATTTATTTCTCTCGAACCTGCCGTACAGGTGAGTTGTGGCATATTTCCAACCATACATGAATATGTTCTTATTCATATTTTTTCCTTCATATTTTGACCCATTCACTTTCAAGAATTGGCAAACATTCACAATGCTTATCATTTTTGCATGACACACCTCAACATCACTTTAAAAGGTCAAGTGTACCACCACTTTATCTTCCTTTCTTTTGATAGAGGATTTACAAATTTATCATATTATTAGATTACACAACAATCTCGTGTCCAATGACTTTTTATACCTTTTGATGAGAAAAATTTCCTTCACATTTTGAAGAAATATTTGGAGAACTCACAGTGTTCTTAATTTAACCACAATGATGATTATTACAATTTTCTTTTTTCTCATGCCCATATTCATTTGTACAACCACAATAATCACTGTCATCTTTCAGACGTATAATGTAATACTACCACATTTACATAAGAGAATGGAGCAAATCAATTGGGCGAAATTCATGACTTCTCATAAAAAATACAATTAGTTTGTCATAGTCATCATTAAATCATCATTATCGTGCATTAGAACTCAAATCCAACGTCTTATCCATATAAAGCCGTCTTAGGTCATAAATTGATGGGACATGAATCCAACGTATTATTATCGTGGCGCATCAAAATTTAAATTGATGTCTTACCTTCTTGGTGCGATAGAACTTGAATCTACCGTCTTACCCTCAAACACTTTTCATTATGGTGCATCCAGAATTTAACCTGATGTCTTATCTTTTTGGTGCGATGGAACTTGAATCTATCGTCTTACCCTCAATCAATTATATAGTAGGTCAAGTGCAATGGACTCATCTCAGAGCCTCTTTGCTCTCAACAAATATCAATTGAATCCTTATTTCCATTTATATAATTTCCTGCACCACCTCAAGTCCTCAACGATACAATTAGTGCAACTAAATTTGGAAATTTTAATCTTTAAAAAGAGAATTTATTTATTCAAATATATGTACAAACAAAATTAGTCAAGTCATCTCACCTTATTCGGAGGAACCGAATATTCATATTACCACTTCTCCAATACTTAGTACAACCGACAAATCATAATTAAATGTAATCAATACTTTCTAAAGCATGATGATAAATAATTTGGATGCAACTTGGAACAAGCCAACTCTGTCGTTGAGTGTATCAACTTTATCGCTCTTCCTTTCTTTCTTTAATAGAAATTTTGGGAAGGGATAAGTATACAAACTCTGCTAGCTATATTGCTATAAAGCATCATAATATTAATTTAGAGACTTCTGCTGATAACGTGTTATAAAATCAAGCTTAAAGCAATATAAGTATAAAGAGAAGAAGACAAGGGAAGTAGATGTAGGAGAAAACTTTTCTTCTTATTCAAGTGTGTATTCCAAATGGTGAGTGATATCTCTATTTATAGTGTTGAGCTATCAAGCATCATAATATTAATATAGAGACTCGTGCCGATAACGTGTTATAAAATCAAGCTTAAAGCAATATAAGTATAAAAAGAAGAAGACAAGGGAAGTAGATGTAGGAGAAGACTTTTCTTCTTATTCAAGTGTGTATTCCAAATGGTGAGTGATATCTCTATTTATCTTCAAGATTAAAAAATCTATAGGATGTACTCTTTGAAGCATAACCAAGAAAAGCACAAGTAGTAACTTTCTTACCCAACTTTGTAATCTTGGGATCCATTAGCCTCTCAAAGGCTAGACAACCCTGAGCTCTTAGATATCCCAAACTTGGCTTGTGACCTTTCCACAATTCAAATGTGTCAATTTAGAATTTTTATGAGGCACACGACTCAACACACAACACACAGTCAAAATAGCTTCACCCCATAAATTTAAAGGTGCATGTGACTCAATAAGCATGGCATTAGTCAATTCAACCAAAATTCTATTTTTCCTTTCCGGTACTCCATTAGATGAAGGAGAATAAGGAGGATTAATTTTATGAATTATTTCCAATGATCTAACAAAAGAATTAAACTCATTTGACTCATATTCACGGCCGCTATCACTTCTAGGGATGGCAATGGTTCGGGTGTGTTGCGGGTTTGGGGCATACTCGCATAAACCCGCAATGACTTTACTCCACCCCGCATAGCACAAATTTATTTATTTTTTCCGCCCCGCATATACCCGCTCCGCATATACCTACCCCGCAAAACTTCAACATAACAGTACACGTGCTTGATTTTGACACTTAACTTAAGTAAAACAATGCTCTAATTTATTAAGGTTTTCAAACAGTTTAGTTCCTCATTTAAGAATCTGTTACATTACTTTCTAACACCATGATTATGAAGGTAAATAATAAAATATATAGCCTAGTATGTATACAAATTAATTAGAATCAGAATTCATCACAAGTGATGCATCATTTTACTTGATCAAATATTGTATAAATACTAGAGACAAAAGATAGGCATAATAAACTAAGAAATTCAGTGTCAATTGTCAACTGATTTGCATCTGCTATTCGCCCAATTTAGTTTAACTTCAAAGGAAAAAAAAAAAAAACTAACCCGTTCCCGCCGTGCCCCACATGTTTTACTAAAAAATATTTTGTACCGGCCCCGCTCCGCCTCGCCCACGCAAAAACATTAACCCGCATTGCCCCGCAAACACTATAATCCGCCCCGCTTTGCAACTGCCCCGCTCCATTACCATCCCTAATGACTTCTAATTCTTTTTATTTTTCTTCCAAACTGATTTTCAACTTCATGGAGATAAGTTTTAAAATTTTCAAAAGCATCACTTTTATTTTTCATCAAGTAAACATACGTAAACTTAGAAAAATCATCAATGAAAGTGATAAAATATCTATTACCTCCACGAGTTAAAATTCCACCAAGTTCATAAATATCAGTTTGAACTAATTCTAACAAATCAGTTTTTCTTTCAACTTGAAAATGAGGCCTTTTAGTGATTTTGGATTTACTACAAGCCTCACACTTTTCAAAATTCTTTTTCAGCATTGTGATTAATCCTAAACTACTCATGATTCCAGCATAACGATCATTAATATGACACAAATGAGCATGTGAAAAATTGGTAAAAGAAAGCATATAAACAGAAGTAGTAGCTTTATGTATTTCAACATTCAGTTTGAACACCCTATCACAAGCATACCCCTTTTCCCACAAAAATATCCTTTTTCACAATTACATATTGATTAGATTCAATAATCTGTTTAAAGCATGCTTTGTTAAGAAGAAAACTAGACATCAATTTTTTTCTCATGGAAGGAGTATAAAGTACATCTTTCAAAGTTAATACCCTTTCAGAAGTAAAACACAATTCGGCATCTCCCGTTCCAAGAACTTAAGTTGTGTGAGAACCACCAATCATGATGGTTTTGGGCTCCTCAAAATGAGTATATATTTTAAACCAGTCTTTGTCATAACAGACAAGAAGGTTTGCACCAGAATCAGCCCACCATCCATCAAAAACTCTCAACCATGTTTATGTTAGTAATCACCGCCACAAAAGGTTCTTCGGTAATGTTTGCCTGAGGATTAGGACCATGTTTCTAGAATCTGCAAAATCAAACAATATGCCCACTCTTGCCACAAACAAAGCACGGTCCCTTATCTTGAACTTGTTGATTTTGTGCTTGGTTATTTTCAACATTATTTTTCTTGGCAGATCTACCATTATTTTTCTTGAATATTTTCTTCTTAGGACTCAAAGAAGTATTTGTGTGAGTTTCAGGAGTAGCATTATTTGAAGTAATTAAATTTACCTTCATTGTGATGTTGCTCTCTTTTGTTTGTAAAAGTGCATCTTGGCCCCTTGCCTCTTCTTCCATGCGGATTTTCATTATCAAGGTTTCAAGAGAGGTTTCCTTTTGTTTGTGGCGCATAGTTTTTTGAAATTCCTTCCAAGAAGGTGGAAGTTTATCTACTATACCACAGACAATAAGGTTGTCTCCAATTTTTACCTTCTCTGATCTATGCTATCCAAAAATTATTATAAAGTCTTGAGCTTGGTCTACCACTGATTTGTTGTCCACCATTTGGAAACGAAAAAATCTACTAGCCGCATATTTTTTCACTCCAGCCTCTTCGGTATCATACTTACTCTGCAATGCTTTCCAAATTTTCTTTGCACTAGAGTATGTTCTATCATAATGATCATAAAAATTATCAGACAAACAATTAAAAATATAATATCGACACTTATAGGAATCACCATCGTACTTTTCCACTTTCTCTAGATGAGAAATAATTTCATCATCATTCATAGAGGTGATGTTAACTTTATTAAGATTCTTCTCTGTTAACACATAAGAAACATTGAGAAGACTTAAGTAGAAAATTACTTTACCCTTCCATCTCTTGAAATGGTTACCAATGAACCGAAATGGCTTGTTAAGATCTCCCATCTTGACATCCGCAGTTTTTTCAATTGTAGCCATTTTGAATCTCCTTAAAATTGCTAGTGAAAAATTACAAAATAACAAAATTACAAGATTACAATTAAAAGAAAGTGAAGAAATAATAATCTCTTCAGGCTGAGGCGCGAATATCTCACTCTCTTTAAGGAAATTCAAGCACAGTGCAACAAATGTTTTTCACCGGTCCAGCAGTAGTCCTTCTTGACTTGTCCCCTCCAGGATACAACAGTCTAATCACAAAAGTGTAACTCAACAACTCGGACAAGAGTTGAGTCCAAAGCTCCACTAAAAGAACACCTCCCTTCAACTAATAAAAACTCTCGTTTTTTACTAACTTTTTTCACTCTATATTTTTCTAGTGTCTTAAACCAAATGAAGACCACCACTATTTATAGTAGAAGAAGTCTTCCTAGCAATGAATAGAAAGATAATGAGGTAGTAAATAGTGAAGATAAATGGCCTAGAGGTTACATATGTTACATAGGTTACAAAGAATAATGAAGGAATAAAGAGTGAGATAATGGAGATTGAATGGGGGAGAAGTGAGGGCCACTAACAGCTAAAACATGCTGCCAATGCTGCCAGAAAAATAGCAGTAACATATATGCACTAACTCTAGGAGTAATATGAAGGAATCAATATTCTCATTAACATTAGCACATGATGAGAAGTCAACCAACGGCAACATTTTAGAATATTAAAATGTCACTCACACTAACACCTGAGAAAAGTACAATATAGGAAAATACTATTGTTGGGATGGAGGATGACTTCAACGCCATACTTGAACACCTTACTGCCCAAGCAGACGATTTAGCTGTCGTACCAATTTTTGGTATGTGCAGTATAGGTAAGACAACTCTTGCCCAAAAAGTTTATGATGATTCATATTCGTTCTCAATTTGATAAACATGCATGGGTTACTATCTTCGAAGAATACAATGAGAGACAAATGCTTCTTGAAGTTGTCTCTACAATTACTGGATGAAATCAAGAAATGGGCAATGATCAACTAATGAAGATTGTCTACAGAATACTGAGGCATGGGACCATATGCAAAGAATATTTCCAAATGATGACAATAGAAGACGAATTCTATTAACCACTTGGCTCTTGTATGTTGTTGATTATGTCAGTTGTCCTGATTTTCCATAGAAAGTCTTTTATAAGTCTTGATGACAGTTTGAACTTCACCAAGAAATCATTCAAAAAAAAAAAATTCCTCCTCTACTTGTAGAACTAGGGAAGCATATTATACTATAATGTCGAGGATTACCTCTCTCGATTGTTGTCGTTGCTGGACTTCTTGGTAAAATGGACCCAACACATGATAATTGGAAGAATGTTGAGGAAATGCGAACTGATTCTTTGGTATTGTATCCGAACAGTTTCAATCAATTCTTTCTTTGGAGGTTTTCCTGAAGATAAAGAGATTATTGTTTCCAAGTTGATAGAAACAATAAAAGGTTAGAAGTGGTGGCATAGGAGTATCTAGAAGAGTTAACTAATAGAAGTCTAATTTTGTCTTGTACCCGAAGGACTAATGGAAGGATAAGAACTTGAAAATTCATGTTCTTCTTCGCCAACTATGCCTAAGTAAATCCACATATGATCAACGGCGAGTGATCCTTCTATCTACACTTGAAGAGAAACATGATTATCGTATGTATGCGACATAGCAATGGTATAATCCGCACCTTTATTTCAATGCAAGTAGATTTTCTAAAACATATGTTTTACAGTTCAAATGGCTTAAGGTATTGGACGTATTTTCAATTGAATATGATTTCTCTTGTGCAATACATCAGCTTGTACATTTGAGATATGTTTCTGCAAGAATTGAGAAATCTACCGACCATAATTCTTCGAAGAGAAATAGGTAGGGTTGATGCTCCCAGTAGATATATATCAAAAAAATGTCAGAGATAAGACATTTGGATATTGGATCGCCACTATATATATCTAATCCTCTTGAGGCAGAAAATCATGGTATTGAAGAAAAACCTTTGCTTCTCAATAACTTGAACATACTTTATCTTCATTATTCTCCTTTTGTTTCGGAAATCATAAGAAGAACTCTGAATCTAAAAGAGCTAAAGATTTTACAATCCATTGACCCGATCATGATTTTCTCTAGGGATATTTTCCTTAAAAGGTACTTTTATACCATGGGAAGTCATGACTTTGCTGGCTAATTTACCCAATCTCGAACGGTTTTATGCATTCGCTAGAACAGATTGGACACTAAATAAAGATGTTGTGTTTCGCAAATTAAAATATCTACGAATTGTAGAAGCAGTTCCGCAAAGGTGGGAAGCAGGTAATGATAATTTTCCGATGCTTGTCTAACTAATACTGCATGGGTTGCTTAATCTGGAGGAGATTCTCGAGAGTATTGGAGAAATAAATTCTATATGATAATACAGGCATATCACGTTTTTTTCAACAAGTTTGTAATATCTTGATATATGTTTGATAAAGAAGAGATTATATGTTATGCAATTCAAATGAAAAAATCAACATGACCATGGACTAAGAACATAACATATATAATTAAAATTACTAAGTTCGACTGAATCATAACTGATGAACACAAAAATTAATACTGACTTTGACTGAATCATAACTCATGAACATTTCATGATGAACACCTAAAATGACAAATGAACCTAGACACTTTACATAATATTTTGTTTTTGACAATTCCATAATGCGCACACTAGGAATGACGGCTGAACTAGTAATTAGGAACTATGGAAAAAGTAGATCCACTAACCCTATTAGCAAAGGGTCGACCAACATTGAGTCCATATGAAGAACTTTAGCTAGCACAATTAGGAGGAGTCCAGGCACTTCACAATGTCTAAAATGGGAATGCATTTTTATTCACCATTTGTACCTCTTTTTCAACCTTTTGCTTTAGAATTTCCAATGCCTTCTTCAAGTGTTGAAGTTGGAATAAGTTAAGTTCTTCCATAGGAGATTCCCACCATAGACCATTAGCTCTCTTTCTAATTTCTCGAAGGGATTCTCCGAAATTTTTCTCCTTCTGGAAAACCCCCTCGAGGTTCATGAGCTTGGTATTGAGCTCACGAATACCAACTTCTCTACGAGCCACGATTTGTTGATTATGGACATCGTTATTTGGTGGAGGGAGGTTCCTCCCAAGTAACCTCTCCACCAATGTGTTCACGCTAGGGTGACCAAAGGAGAAATCTCCTTTATCTCCCGGGGAAAATACCACAATGACAACTTCAGCACCACATAGCGTACAAAGTTCACTAACCTTTTTGAACAGACCAGCACGACACTTAGAAAACGTAACTTGTAAGTTCCTCGCATTCTTCATTTTCACCATGTCAACCCTTTGACGACCCTTGCTGATCCTTGTTGTCATGTCTAAACTATCACTAAGAAATTGTGATTTTTGGTCTTAACACCAACAACTTTATATAGGAAACTGTATTTTAAAATAACTTGGGGAGCCTAGAAATTTATGTTCTTTCCTTTTTTTGCATTGAAGAAAAGTATTGAAAATGAAAAACATTAGATTCACTTGCCCTTCATTCTTTGTCTCGGTAGATATAGACCTTCTTATCATAGATTCACTTGCCATTCATTTATGTCTCGGTTGATATAGATCTTATTATCATAATTAGACGATAAATATTTTTCCTAATTAGAATTATATTATTGGATTGCACTTGACCGAAATTTATTTGAGAACAATTTTTTTTTAGAAAAAATATTAAATGATTAATAAAACCCTTAAGGGGTCGTTTGGTAGAGTGTATTAAAAATAATAATACATGCATTAGCCTTGTGTATTACTAGTACCTTGTTTGGTACTCTTTTCCAACCTATGTATAACTAATGCTTGCATTAGTTATACATTTTATAGTGTATTAAGGTGTGTATTGTTAATACCATGGATTTCTAGGTATTAGAAATGCAATGATTATAATGCATGCATTAGCATGATTAAAGACCCAATTGCCCCTCAAAACCGTTTTTACATTTTTTTCCACCATAATAGTGGAGGGTATCTTTGTAAATTAATTTTTTTATGCATCAAACCAAACGATGCATAAAATTATCTATATATAATTAATGCAAGCATATCTAATGCATGCATTGCTAATGCAAGCATTACTAATACATCATATTTAGCATTATTCTTATACACTTTACCTAACGAACCCTTAATGTTATAATAGTAACACGAATTTTGCATTTACCATTGAATTTTCCTAGTCAATCTATCATTTAGAGACCTACAATGTATCACATCAAGCATATGCAGGCGTTTGGATTTTTAAGTATTATTATTATTATTTATACCGCAGTTTAGTGCTCAAATTGTAAAGGTTTTCGCTTAATCACTTTTTGATTTTAATATACCACGTTGTTCCGATAGAAATCTCATATTGTATATAATGTCCTTTTACGACAAATATAGGAGTAGTTTTAAATATATACAATAAAGTAATTAGCTTACGCCAAATATAACAAAGTTTTATTTACATAAAAAATAGCCAAAAATCATAGAAAGTATACATTTACTATACAATATAGCTCGTCGTAAGTTATAGAAAATAGACACTAAGGGTGTGTCTGGTATGAAGGAAAATGTTTTCCTGGAGAACAAGTAGATTTTGACTTATTTTCTCATGTTTGGTTGGTGAGTATAAAATATTTTCCAGAAAAGATTTTTTAGCGTTTGATTTATGAATGAAAATTATTTTTGAGAAAATATCTTTTATTTTTACTAGAGAGTAGAAAATAATTTTTGAATTGAAATTGAAAATATTTTTAAAAAATAAACTAAATTTTTTTGGGGGGAGGGTGGAGTGGGAGGGGGTAGGGGTGAGATAAAAAAATAAAAATTTGAAATTAAAAATGTTTTTAAAAAAAAAACGTAAATTCCATTTTTTTGGGGGGGGGTGGGCTTGGGTAGGGGGTGGGGTGAAAAAATTAAAAATTAAAATTGGAAATATTTTTTAAAAACAAACATTAAATAATTTTTTTTGGGGGGGGTGTCAGGGTAGGGGTGGGGTGGGGGGTGAAAAACAAAAATTTTCATTAAAAGTATTTTATAAAAACAAACTTTAAATTTATTTAATTTGGGGGGTGGGGGTGGTAGGGGCTGGCTGGAGGGGGGACAGGGGTGAGGGTGGAGTAAAAAAATAAAAAAATTGAAGTTGAAAAATATTTTTTTAAAATAAGCTTTAAATTTATTTTTTAAACAAAAAAAATGTAATTTGAAGTTGGAGAAAAGTTTTGGAAAATGTTTTCCTTAATTTTGTTGGGTTTAACACCTTCCCCCCCCCCCCTACCCCCTATGTGGATAAATAAAAGTTTTATTAGGACCAGCCCACTTTAGCGCATATCCCCAATATTATGTGGCATATATAAGACTTATTTGGTCTTATTTTCAGAAACACAAGAGAGAAAAAGCAACAGAGATTCGTTTTAGAGATTGAGAGAGAGAAAAATCTCGTTTTTGCTTCAGGAAATTTTTTGCTCAGGCAGTCCGCTTCGGATAGAGTTTACGACTTTATTAACCGTTGGATAGTGTTCAAATTTAAACTGGGAGTTCGCAGCATCTGGTTCTTGCAATTCAACAGTGGAGATCGGATTTGAAGGTCTGTAGCTTCTGATTTTGGGGTGTCAATAGTAGCTCATTTTTTTTGGTGAAATCTCTATTTAATTCTCTAGTTTTGGTGCAATCTTGTTTTTTTGTTGCTCGTTGTTTGGCGCTTGTTTTGTGGCCAATTTTGGAGAACAATTTTGTAACTCTTGGTGTTTATAGTGAAGCTTTTGGTCCTGTGGTTTTTTTACTCTTCACTTCGAAGGGTTTTTCACGTAAATCTTTGTGTCTTGTGTGATTGGTTTATTCTTGTCTTATTTCTTTAGTTTGGTTGATATACTTGCTGTACATTCTTCGTATTGCTTGATTTGGTTTGTGTTCTCTTGGTTCAAATTGAAAGGGAAAGTTAAACTTGGATATTATTCTGTTGTTATCCTGTCGGGCATTCTTGTTAGTGCCTTGCCTTTCCCAACAAATTTTTGAAGGGAAGTCATTTTCCTAGAATTTGAGGAAAATGAGTTGTTTTGGAAAACATTTTACCCAACCAAACATGAGAAAAAATTGAAACATATTTTCCGAAAAATATATTCATTCATACCAAACACACCCTAACTATACAATATAGTTAATTCTTTGGTGTAATTATACCAAAGAATTATTTGAAGAAGAAAAAAACAGATATGACTAAAATGACAGCATTCATAATTTCACAAGTTAAAAATATCCATCTTCACTCTCTGCAAGAAAAAAATACTAATTATTTATTTAGAACTTAGAGCATTCTTCTTTTAGGTGTTTTATACATTGTGTATGTTCTTCGGTCCAACCAAGTCTGTTGGATTTTCTTATAAGTTTTTGCAGTAAATTTCTTTTCTTTGCTAAATCTGGAATAAATTCTCCTGCATAATTGAGGCCATTATTTTTACAGCTGTTTTTCAAAACAGGGTTGCGGAATTTATGCAGTATAAACCACATAATTTTTTAAAATTCTTTGAGCATCTTTATAAGCAAAATACTCATCTATTCTAAGCAATTACATTTCATGAATAGCTATAATCAATTTTGTAGATGTTAAAAAGATGCTTAAATAAGCTTTTTCCATTTTAGGAAGGGCTCTATTGATATGATGGATAGCTATGCAATGTTTCCATGCTCTCCTTCTAATTGAATGCACATGGCGTTGTATATGCTTCATAACATGAATAAAATAATGAGATGCTTCATGATTATATCATATTTTTTAAATTCCCTGTAGGTACTAAGCATTTCCTCTTATGTCTAAGTATTCATATAACAAGGTATAGTTTGCCTGTAAAATTAATAATATGTAATAAAAAGCGTTTGTGTATACCATTATTTTTACAGTTGTTTTTAAAACAGGGTTGCGGAATTTATGCGGTATAAACCACATAATTTTTTAAAATTCGTTGAGCATATTTATAAGAAAAATACTCATCTATTCTAAGCAATTTCATTTCATGAATAGCTATAATCAATTTTGTAGATGTTAAGAAGGTGCTTAAATAAGCTTTTTCCATTTCAGGAAGGGCTCTATTGATATGATGGATAGCTGTGCAATGTTTCCTTGCTCTCCTTCTTATTGAATGCACATGGCGTTGTATATGCTTCATAGCATGAATAAAATACTGAGATGCTTCATGATTATATCAAATTTTTTAAATTCCCTGTAGGTACTAAGCATTTCCTCTTATGTCTAAGTATACATATAACAAGGTATAGTTTGCCTATAAAATTAATAATATGTAATAAAAAGCGTGTGTGTATACATTCCTTCCTTTTGATCGATAAACAATCCTTATCACTACCGCAGTAGTTCTCAATTTAGGTTGTGAACAGTGTTTTCGCCCTAACCTCGGCTTTACTGTTCTTCCTTGAGGCTGAAGACCGCAACCTTCACTTAGGACTATTAATGGAGTTTTAAGACGAGAGGTATAAAAACCAACTTTTTATTTCATACTATAATTTTTACAATCAAACCACACTTATTATATCTATACTCACAACATACTTAAGAAATACTTTTCCCTGGCAGGAGAAGTTACTACTCACTCTCTCTAGAAGTACCTAACATTTTTCTTAAATGAATGTTTCTAAGAAAGATTAGTCTGCCCCTATTCTGAGAAATTACTCTCCTTTTATAGATCTAAGGAGGGATCTTTTTTTAAAAAATCATTTCATCGGGAAGTCCTTTAGAAATTTGTTTTTCTTTTTTCGTCTTCAGTAATGCTGATGGGTGACATGATATGATTTCTCTTTTTGACTAAAGAGAAAAGTTGAAAGAGATCAGATTCTCTTTTATCTCCTTTGACGTAAGTGCTTACGTCATTTTGCTTTGTCTTTTTGACAGCTTACATTTCAAGTTTCTTCACCTTGTGGTAAATCATGTTTATGATCGAGCATTTTGCATGCTAGCTTCCACATCTCTTCTATTGCCTCTAGCTTGTGTAACTCGATATCAAGGATTTTGTCTTTTATGACCTTGGATTTGGATCTTCCTTTTGTCATTAGGACCCAATCGTGATCATGATCTATTACCTTCATTTCCTCATTGTAAAATCGCTTGAGAATAAAGTAGAGAGCCTTAATTCCCAATGCTCTTTTAGTTTGTATCCATTTTTTATTTAAATTCGTGAGGTTTTTTTCCACTCATGTCGCCTTTATATTAAAGTCCTTTAATTTTTCTATAGTGATGTAATTTATCGTAGGATAATATACTTGTTCATCTTTGCATTCCATAGAAATGCTAAAGAATCTGCAATAAACTCCTTCGCCTTGGGCATAATTTTTTATCGAATCAACTAATTATTTAGGTAATTCTGATAATTCTTTTAGTTCTGCCTTGGCGTATACACGGTCTAAATACCCGAATTCGAATAATTGGGCAGTGAACCATGGGGATCCATTAGGAAATATGGAGATTCTTGGGAATAGACTGTTTGAGCCCAGTAGTCCAAATGTTTCTCCGCTTTCTTCTGGGAGATTATAAATGAATTTTGTAAAGGCTAGATATTGCTCTTCTTTAGGATGTTGTCTTCCAACCTGAAAGGAAGAAAAAACTTTTGTTCCTGACGAAACTTTGTTAGAGTTTTCTTTTTTCATAATTATTTCTTCATTTTTGGATTTATCATCCTTTTGTATTGCTTGGCTTTTACCTTTGTCCGAAGACTCCAGTTTCGGCATATCCATGCTTACCGATGAGATGTTTTTGGCAGTAGATGCTAGTGGGACATCTCCTGCCACTTTTTTGGGATTAATATTCCCTTCAGGATTGGAATTCCTTTTTAGACGTGTGTCCAAATGTTCACATAATAACAGGAAATCATTAATGTTTTCTATTTGATCAATGCTTAATTGGTTAATTTCGGATTGCAATTTTCTTGCTTGTTCCGATAAGCTCATTAAATCATCTCTGATGTTGAATAACTTTTGGCTTTTCTCATCAATTAAATCAGACACCAAATTCATTTTTTCAAATACCCTATTGACTAGGGTTTGTGCTTGTTTGTCCATATTGAACGTTTCTCGACAGAAAATCTGCAAAAGAGTTGCCAATTCCTTTAATATGTTCTATCTTGAATGAGTAAAATGATAATAGAACCTGTCATCTATGTAATCTCCTATATTGCGGTTCTGATGGAAGTTTGTTAAAATTAGTCCTGATACCTGCGTATTATCAGTTCTAATAATAAATAATTTTGGTAAAAGGAATGCTGAAAATTTTTTGATTCCTCTGACAATTGCTAATAACTCTTTTTCATTAGTAGAGTATCTTGTTTCTGCATCATTAAAAATACCACTTGTGTACCTACAAATTTCATTTAGATCTGTTTGCAATAAAGCTCCCCAGTGATAATCTGACGCATCAGTTTGTAATACTAAATTGTCATTTTCATCTGGTAATCTAAGTTTTGATAACTTAGAGCATTCTTCTTTTAGGTGTTTTATACATAGTTTATGTTCTTTGGTCCAACCAAGTCTGTTGGATTTTCTTATAAGTTTTTGCAGTAAATTTCTTTTCTTTGCTAAATCTGAAATAAATTCTCCTGGATAATTGAGGCATCCAAGAAACCTTTGAATTTCTTCTTTGGTTGTTAATTTGTCAGGAAATTCTGTGATCTTTTTTGAGATATGGGCTTGGAGTTCAATCCCAGTTTTTGAAATTATTATTCCTAAGAATTCTATTTCATTTTTGTTTATATCTGCCTTCTTCTGGCTTAGGACTATTCCATTCTTTAAGCAGCTGTCTGAAAATTTCTTTAGATGAGTTAAATGCTCTACATATGTTTTAGAGAAAATTAATATGTCATCTATACAGACCAATAGAAATTCTTTATCAGAAAATATCTTGTCCATTTTTCTTTGGAATATTTGAGGGGCATTCTTTAGCCCAAATGGCATTACTATCCATTCATAATGACCATTAGGTGTACTGAAAGCGGTTAGTGGAATAGATTCCTCTGCTAATTTTATCTGTCAAAATCCACATTTACAGTTGAATTTTGAAAAATAGTTTTTACCTTTGGCTAGGTTAATTAAGTTATTTTATTTGGGATAAAGTATCCTTCAAATACACAATTTTTAGTAAGCTCTTTGTAATTTATTACCATACGAGCTTTTCCTCTTTTTATTTCAGTATGGTTTCTTACCATAAATGTTGGGCTACTATGGGGGCTTTTATTCATCCTTATTAACTTTAGATTGAGTAATTCCTTAATCTGAATTTTAAATTCAGTTTTATCATCTTCATTATAGAGCATAGGTTTTACCCTAATAATAATGCTAGGGTCTTTTAGTGTTAAAGTTGCCCTTTCATGATTTTGTTCCCATTTCTCAAGTGGATTTTCTCCATATGATTTTTGTAGGTTTTCTTTAATTTTCTCTAAGTTAAGACACTTACAAGAGATTTTTCTTAGGCTTTCTAAGTATCTTCTTTTGTTATCCTTTTCAATAATATAAGTATTTTGTTTTCTTGGGACTTTGATAAAATGTCCGCAAGGGGTTCTGAGGCTTATCATATACAGTGTTTGATGCTAATCCTGAAATTGTTGTAAAAAATCATTTCCTAATAATAAATCTGTTTCTAGCTTATCGTAGGCAAATAATTTATTTATAGAAACAATTTTAGATCCTAAAATTATTTCTACTTTTTCTTTGGACTGAGAGAGCTTTTCTTTGTCTCCCGTAATTCCAATCATAGATATATTGCTTTTGTTTATATCCCATTCTTTTATAACAAAAGACTTAGCTAAACTTGCTTCAGATCCGTTGTCTATTTAGCAATAGGTTGTTATTTTGGTATCATAGAAAGTAATTTCTATGAAAACAGATACTTTAAAAGAAGTTTCTTTTGGCATCTATATTTTTGGTATAAAACATGTTTCATTTTTGTAGATCATCTCTACACCATTTTTTCCTATACTATAGTCTTCTAGACTATTTAAGAAAAGATTTCCTAAGATAAGATCTTGATCACTTTTGTGATTGGTGATATAACAAGGAACTGTTATTCTTATTGTATCCAGTTGTATTGGTAGATTTATCATATTTTTACAACTAAAATCGTTTCCCTCAAATGTTTTGTAATTATAGGGATTTCCTTTGTGGATTTGTAATCCGTCTATTAAGGTTCCTCTTATATGGTTAGAAGTGGCTCCTGTTTGGATTAACATTTCTTGAGATTTCCACTCTGTTCCATTGTAGATTCTTCCCATGATTCTAGTCATATTTGGATTATCTAGAATTCTTTTAGGATATCTATTAGAAATACTTTTTCTAATGGAATTTCTTCCATAATCGATAGAAAGTCTAGAGTTACTACTACTAGTACTTCCTATTTCTTGAGTTTTTCCAAACTCAATTTCATATTCTTCTGGAATTTAAGCATTTTGAATTTTTGCTTCAATAATTCTTGCTATTCCTGAGCATTCTTGATCAATTTCGATCAATCCTTTATTTTTGTATATCTTTCCATAATTAGAGTCTGTAACCGTATATAATGCTTGATAGTAAATACTCACTATATGGTTTCCTGGTTTGAAAAGATCTTTTCTCTTGATTTGGAAGTGCAAACTTAATGCGTCATTAAAGTCTGCATCTTTTAGTGAAATACAATACTTTGGGTAGTATGTGAATAGGAGCTTAGTATAAGTTAAATTTCCTTCAATTATACCAAGATTTCCTTCTCTTGCATTAATAAATCTTTCATCTGAGAGATTTATGATTATGGGACAATTAATTCCTTCTTTGAAGGTTGATTTCACTAGTATTTGAATTCCACCTAAATGGACATAGTACATTTTTTTCATTTTCTTTTCAGGAATTTTTCTAAGTATTTGATCAATAATTGGTTTAGTTAACAGGTTTAATTAATGTTTTCCTGTGGTTTGGGTAATTTCTATTACCTTTTCAATTTCTTGATATTCATGATAAGATATTTTATTTCTAAGAAAAATTATTTGCATCTTGTTTAATAAATTATCTTCGATTTTCAGATTTAGTTTTAATCCTTGGATTTTTCTGAAAATTTCTCCACCAAAAGTTGCTTTTAGGGCATAACCCTTATGATCTTCTTCAGTATCTAATATATGAACTGAATTATCTTCTTCTTTTTGTATTTCCTTATTCTGATTCATTGGAATCTGTAGAATATTCTTCAAAGAAGTCTTCGCTTCCTATTGATTTTATTGACTTAAGATCTGAATCAATTTCAATTCTGTCAATTTTTGATATTTTTACCCTTTTTTTGTTACATTCATAACTTTTATGGCCTTTTTCGCCACAATTGTAACACTTGCATTTTTCTACAGGTTTTGTTCTTTTTAAAAAAAAATTCTTTTGGTAATATCTCTTCCTTGGTATATTATTTTGTTTAGAGATGTTTTTCCTTTTTATTAAACCTTTTCTATGTTTTTTCTTTTTATAAGGTTGTTCATTGTTACATCCCCATTGGGTGGCTGCATTTGTATCTAAACAATAAATTTGTGTATTTATTCTTTTAGCTTTTCTTTTTATGTTATGTGACATACATAACTGACCTAGTCTATTTTTTAAGAAGCTTATTCTTTGACCAAGAGTATCGCCTTTTTTATTTTCCTTTTCATATTCTTCTCTGAAGTATTTTGTCCAAGAGCTTGTTAATTTTTTATAGTATTTTTCAAGATATGGTAACATTTCTTTACCACTATCAAATATTTTGTAGTAATATTCTTCGAATTCACAAGTGTATTCTTGAATATAACTCATTTTACAGATTTGTAATTTTTCTAATTGCTCTTTAGCAATTGTTCTTATCCTTTCTATATTGTCTATGGGGCTTCCTTGTCCTCTAAAGAATTCATTTGCTATATATTGTTTTAGGTTTGTTATACCTTCCTGTAAAGACTATTTTAAACCTTCTAAGGTATCATTTTTTATTATTTTCTCTGCATCTTCTGTTAATCTTGAGAAACAATCATTTACTTTTCCTATAAAAGTATTAATCATGATGATGTATTTTTCTTCATCCGTATAATTTCCATTTCCTAGTAAGAAATATAGGAGCATCTTTTGAGACCATAAGTCTAGACTTGTTCTTTTTTGTTTTATTTGCAAAATTTTGTTCGTCCTTTCCTGGCTGTTGCCATTCTTCTTTAATAGATTTAGATTCTTCAAATTTTCCTTGAGGTCCTCCTGTTTTCCCTTTATTCATAAATACTTTTAATTCTTGTTCTGAAATATTAAGATCTTTCATTGCATAAACTAGTTCATTCATTCTGATGATTTGTTTTCTTCAATTCTTAGATCCTTTTCTTGATTTTCTTCTTGATCTTCTTCTTCTTCTAAATTTTCTTCTAGATTCTGTTTTTCTAGGAATTTTTGGATTAATATTTCATCCATACTTCCTTTTTGATAAATGTTTTTACTTGCAAATTTTTTTGCTAGTAATTCATTTATGTATTTTTGACTAATTCTTTTGTCAAATTTTTCTGTTTTTTCAATTATACTTGTAATTTTTCCTGGTATATTTTCCTTAAGAGATGAAATTTCTATTTCTATTATTTTTAGTCTTAAGGCTATTTGTTAATGACTTTCTATTAAGTCTTTCATAAGTTCTAAGATTTCTCTTATACTCATTTTTTATCTATTCTGAAAAGTAATAATCAGAGGTATCCATGTCATCTATAATTCCTTCAGGATAATTATAATTTATTTCATAAAATTCTTCTTTAGATTTATTTCTTACTGTAATAATTTTTATAATTTTTCTTTTTAAATCTTCATCTAATGTTTTAATTACCTGTAGCATGGTTACTAAGGTTTATTCTTCTATATACCATATAGGTTTTACTAGAGTAAAATCTAGTTCCATTAGATCCTTGGCTCTGATACCATTATTTTTACAGTTGTTTTTAAAACAGGGTTGCGGAATTTATGCGTTATAAACCACATAATTTTTTTAAATTCGTTGAGCATATTTATAAGCAAAATACTCATCTATTATAAGCAATTTCATTTCATTAATAGCTATAATCAATTTTGTAGTTGTTAAGAAGGTGCTTAAATAAGCTTTTTCTATTTAAGGAAGGGCTCTATTGATATGATGGATAGATATGCGATGTTTCCATGCTCTCCTTCTAATTGAATGCACATGGCGTTGTATATGCTTCATAGCATGAATAAAATACTAAGATGCTTCATGATTATATCAAATTTTTTAAGTTCCCTGTAGGTACTAAACATTTCCTCTTATGTCTAAGTATACATATAACAAGGTATAGTTTGCCTATAATAATAAATTTGTTTCTAGGTTATCGTAAGCAAATAATTTATTTATAGAAACAATTTTAGATCCTAAAATTAATAATGGTATCAGAGCCAAGGATCTAATAGAACTAGATTTTACTCTAGTAAAACCTATATGGTATATAGAAGAAAAAACCTTATTAACCATACTACAGGTAATTAAAACATTAGATGAAGATTTAAAAAGAAAAATTATTAAACTTATTACTCTAAGAAATAAATCTAAAGAAGAATTTTATGAAATAAATTATAATTATCCTGAAGGAATTATAGATGACATGGATACCTCTGATTATTACTTTTCAGAATAGATAAAAAAAATGAGTATAAGAGAAATCTTAGAACTTATGAAAGACTTAATAGAAAGTCATAAACAAATAGCCTTAAGACTAAAAATAATAGAAATAGAAATTTCATCTCTAAAAGAAAATATACCAGGAAGAATTACAAGTATAATTGAAAAAACAGAAAAATTTGACAAAAGAATTAGTCAAAAATACATAAATAAATTACTAGCAAAAAAATTTGCAAGTAAAAACACTTATCAAAAAGGAAGTATGGATGAAATATTAATCCAAAAATTCCTAGAAAAACAAAATCTAGAAGAAGAAGAAAATCAAGAAAAGGATCTAAAAATTGAAGAAAACAAATCATCAGAATGAATGAACTAGATGAACTAGTTTATGCAATGGAAGATATTAATCTTTCAGAACAATAATTAAAAGTATTTATGAATAAAGGGAAAATAGGCGGAACCCATGGAAAATTTGAAGAATCTAAATATATTAAAGAAGAATGGCAACAGCCTGAAAAGGACGAACAAAATTTTGCAAATAAAGCAAAAACAAACAAAGATTTTATAAAACAATATCATAATAGTGACAAATCCAAATTCATGCCTAATAGACTCCCAACATGAGACATTGCAACCCAATTTCTAGATCTAGATTGTAAAAGAGATCCAGAAACAAGTCTAGACTTATGGTCTCAAAACATTCTCCTATATTTCTTACTAGGAAAAGAAAATTATACAGATGAAGAAAAATGCATCATCATGATTAATACTTTTATAGGAAAGGTAAATGACTGGTTCTCAGGATTAACAGAAGATGTAGAGAAAATAATAAAAATGATACCTTAGAAGGTTTAAAAAAGTCTTTACAAGAAGGTATAACAAACCTAAAACAATATATAGCAAATGAATTCTTTGGAGGACAAGGAAGCCCCATAGACAATAGATAAAGGATAAGAACAATTGCTAAAGAGCAATTAGAAAAATTACAAATCTGTAAAATGAGTTATATTCAAGAATACACTTGTGAATTCGAAAAATATTACTATAAAATATTTGATAGTGGTAAAGAAATGTTACCATATCTTGAAAAATACTATAAAAAATTACCAGGCTCATGGACAAAATACTTCAGAAAAGAATATGAAAAGGAAAATAAAAAAGGCAATACTCTTGGTCAAAGAATAAGCTTCTTAAAAAACAGACTAGGTCAGTTATGTATGTCACATAACATAAAAAGAAAAGCTAAAAGAATAAATACACAAATTTATTGTTTAGATACAAATGCAGCCACCCAATAGGGATGTAACAATGAACAACCTTATAAAAAGAAAAAACATAGAAAAGGTTTAATAAAAAGGAAAACCATCTCTAAACAAAATTATATACCAAGAAAGAGATATTACCAAACGAAAAAATACTTTAAAAGAACGAAACCTGCAGAAAAATACAAGTGTTACAATTGTGGCGAAGAAGGCCATAAAAGTTACGAATGTAACAAAAAAAGGGTAAAAATATCAAAAATTGACAGAATTGAAATTGATTCAGATCTTGAGTCAATAAAATCAATGGGGAGCGAAGACTTCTTTGAAGAATTATATGTAGAATATTCTACAGATTCCAATGAATCAGAATAAGGAAATACAAAAAGAAGAAGATAATTCAGTTCATATATTAGAGACTGAAGAAGATCATAAGGGTTATACCCTAAAAGCAACTTTTGATTGAGAAATTTTCAGAAAAATCCAAGGATTAAAACTAAATCTTAAAATCGAAGATAATTTATTAAACAAAATGCAAAGAATTTTTCTTAGAAATAAAATATCTAATCATGAATATCAAGAAATTGAAAAGGTAATAGAAATTACCCAAACCACAGGAAAACATTAATTAAACCTATTAACTAAACCAATGATTGATCAAATACTTAGAAAAATTACTGAAAAGAAAAGGAAAAAATGAACTATGTCCATTTAGGTGGAATTCAAATACTAGTGAAATAAATCTTCAAAGAAGGAATTAATTGTCCAATAGTCATAAATCTCTCAGATGAAAGATTTATTAATGCAAGAGAAGGAAATCTTGGTATAATTGAAGGAAATTTAGCTTATACTAAGATCCTATTCACATACTACCCAAAGTATTGTATTTCACTAAAAGATGCAGACTTTAATGACGCATTAAGTTTGCACTTCCAAATCAAGAGAAAAGATCTTTTCAAACCAGGAAACCATATAATGAGTATTTACTATCAAGCATTATATACAGTTACGAACTCCAATTATGAAAAGATATACAAAAATAAAGGATTGATCGAAATTGATGAAGAATGCTCAGGAATAGCAAGAATTATTGAAGCAGAAATTCAAAATGCTCAAATTCCAGAAGAATATGAAATTGAGTTTGGAAAAACTCAAGAAATAGGAAGTACTAGTAGTAGTAACTCTAGACTTTCTATCGATTGTGGAAGAAATTCCATTAGAAAAAGTATTTCTAATAGATATCCTAAAAGAATTCTAGATAATCCAAATACAACTAGAATCATGGGAAGAATCTACAATGGAACAGAGTGGAAATATCAAGAAATGTTAATCCAAACAGGAGCCACTGCCAACCATATAAGAGGAACCTTAATAGACGGATTACAAATCCACGAAGAAAATCCCTATAATTACAAAACATTTGAGGGAAACGATTTATTTGTAAAAATATGATAAATTTACCAATACAACTAGATACAATAAGAATAATAGTTCCTTGTTATATCACCAATCACGAAAGTGGTCAAGATCTTATCTTAGGAAATCTTTTCTTAAATAGTCTTGAAGACTATAGTGTAGGGAAAAATGGTGTAGAGATGATCAACAAAAATGAAACATGTTTTATACCAAAAATATAGATGCCAAAAGAAACTTCTTTCAAAGTATCTGTTTTCATAGAAATTACTTTCTATAATACCAAAATAAAAACCTGTTGCCAAATAGACAACGGATCTGAAGCAAGTTTAGCTAAGTCTTTTGTTATAAAAGAATGGGATATAAACAAAAGCAATATATCTATGATTGGAATTACGGGAGACAAAGAAAAGTTCTCTCAGTCCAAAGAAAAAGTAGAAATAATTTTAGGATCTAAAATTGTTTCTATAAATAAATTATTGCCTACGATAAACTAGAAACTGATTTATTATTAGGAAATGATTTTTTACAACAATTTCAGGATTATCATCAAACACTGTATATGATAAGCCTCAGAACCCCTTGCGGACATTTTATCAAAGTCCCAAGAAAATAAAATCCTTATATTATTGAAAAGGATAACAAAAGAAGATTCTTAGAAAGCCTAAGAAAAATCTCTTGTAAGTGTCTTAACTTAGAGAAAATTAAAGAAAACCTACAAAAATCATATGGAGAAAATCCAATTGAGAAATGGGAAAAAATCATGAAAGGGCAACTTTAACACTAAAAGACCGTAGCATTATTATTAGGGCAAAACCTATTCTCTATATTGAAGATGATAAAACTGAATTTAAAATTTAGATTAAGGAATTACTCAATCTAAAGTTAAAAAGGATGAGTAAAATCCCCTATAGTAGCCCAGCATTTATGGTAAGCAACCATACTGAAATAAAAAGAGGAAAAGCTCGTATGGTTATAAATTACAAAGAGCTTAATAAAATTTGTATATTTGATGGATACTTTATCCCAAATAAAAATAACTTAATTAACCTAGCCAAAGTAAAAACTACTTTTCAAAATTCAACTGTAAAAGTGGATTTTGGCAGATAAAATTAGCAGAAGAATCTATTCCACTAACTGCTTTCGGTACACCTAATGGTCATTATGAATGGATAGTAATGCCATTTGGGCTAAAAATGCCCCTCAAATATTTCAAAGAAAAATGGACAAGATATTTTCTGATAAAGAATTTCTATTGGTCTGTATAGATGACATATTAATTTGCTCTAAAACATATGAAGAGCATTTAATTCATCTAAAGAAATTTTCAGACATCTGCTTAAAGAATGGAATAGTCCTAAGCCAGAAGAAGGTAGATATAAACAAAAATGAAATAGAATTCTTAGGAATGATAATTTCAAAAAATGGGATTGAACTCCAAGCCCATATCTAAAAAAAGATCACAGAATTTCCTGACAAATTAACAACCAAAGAAGAAATACAAAGGTTTCTTGGATGCCTCAATTATGCAGGAGAATTTATTCCAGATTTAGCAAAGAAAAGAAATTTACTGCAAAAACTTATAAGAAAATCCAACAGACTTGGTTGGACCGAAGAACATACACAATGTATAAAACACCTAAAAGAAGAATGCTCTACGTTACCAAAACTTAGATTACCAAATGAAAATGACAATTTAGTATTACAAACTGATGCGTCAGATTATCACTGGGGAGCTTTATTGCAAACAGATCTAAATGAAATTTGCAGGAACACAAGTGGTACTTTTAACGATGTAGAAACAAGATACTCTACTAATGAAAAAGAGTTATTAGCAATTGTCAGAGGAATCAGAAAATTTTCAACATTCTTTTTACCAAAATTATTTATTATTAGAACTGATAATACGCAGGTATCATGACTAATTTTTAACAAACTTCCATCAGAACTGCAATATAGGAGATTACATAGATGACAGGTTCTATTATCATTTTACTCATTCAAGATAGAACATATTAAAGGAATTGACAACTCTTTTGTAGATCTTCTGTCGAGAAACGTTCAATATGGACAAACAAGCACAAACCCTAGTCAATAGGGTATTTGAAAAAATGAATTTGGTGTCTGATTCAATTAATGACAAAAGCCAAAAGTTATTCAACATCAGAGATGATTTAATGAGCTTATCGAAACAACCAAGAAAATTGCAATCCGAAATTAACCAATTAAGCATTGATCAAGCAGAAAACATGACTGAATTCCTATTATTATGCGAACATTTGGACACACGTCCGAAAAGGAATTCCAATCCTAAAGGGAATATTAATCCCCAAAAAGTGGCAGGAGATGTCCCACTAGCACCTAGTGCCAAAAACATCTCATTGGTAAGCATGGATATGCCGAAATCAGAGTCTTCGGACAAAGGTAAAAGCCAAGCAATACAAAAGGATGATAAATCCAAAAATGAAGAAAAAATTATGAAGAAAGAAAACTCTAACAAAGTTCCGTCACGAACAAAAGTTTCTGATGGCCGACATGATATGATTTCTCTTTTTGACTAAAGAGAAAAGTTGAAAGAGATCAGATTCTCTTTTATCTCCTTTGACATAACTGCTTACGTCATTTTGCTTTGTCTTTTTGACAGCTTACATTTCAAGTTTCTTCACCTTGTGGTAAATCATGTTTGTTATCTATCATTTTGCATGCTAGCTTCCACGTCTCTTCTATTGCCACTAGCTTGTGTAACTCGATATCAAGGATTTTGTCTTTTATGACCTTGGATTTGGATCTTCCTTTTGTCATCAGGACCCAATCGTGATCATGATCTATTACCTTCATTTCCTCATTGTAAAATCGCTTGAGAATAAAGTAGAAAGCCTTAATTCTAAATGCTCTTTTAGTTTGTATCCATTTTTTATTTAAATGCAGGAGTTTTTTGTCCACTCCTGTCGCCTTTATATTAATGTCCTTTAATTTTTCTATAGTGATGTAATTTATCGTAGGATAATATACTTGTTCATCTTCGCATTCCATAGAAATGCTAAAGAATCTGCAATAGACTCCTTCGCCTTGGGCATAATTTTTTATCGAATCAACTAATTGTGTAGGTAATTCTGATAATTCTTTTAGTTCTGCCTTGGCTTATACTCTGTCTAAATACCCGAATTTGAATAATTGGGCTGTGAACCCTCGGGATCCATTAGGAAATATGGAGATTCTTGGGAATAGACTGATTGAGCCCAGTACTCCAAATGTTTCTCCGCTTTCTTCTGGGAGATTATAATTGAATTTTGTAAAGGCTAGATATTGCTCTTCTTTAGGATGTTGTAATTCCTTCAGGATAATTATAATTTATTTCATAAAATTCTTCTGTAGATTTATTTCTTAGAGTAATAATTTTTACAATTTTTCTTTTTAAATCTTCATCTAATGTTTTAATTACCCGTAGTATGGTTACTAAGGTTTTTTCTTCTATATACCAAATAGGTTCACTAGAGTAAAATCTAGTTCCATTAGACCCTTGGCTCTGATACCATTATTTTTACTTTTCAGAATAGATAAAAAATGAGTATAAGAGAAAGCGGAGAAACATTTGGAGTACTGGGCTAAAACAGTCTATTCCCAAGAATCTCCATATTTCCTAATGGATCCCCAGGGTTCACAGCCCAATTATTCAAATTTGGGTATTTAGACCGAGTATACGCCAGGACAGAACTAAAAGAATTATCAGAATTACCTAAACAATTAGTTGATTCGATAAAAAATTATGCCCAAGGCGAAGGAGTCTATTGCAGATTTTTTAGCATTTCTATGGATTGCAAAGATGAACAACTATATTATCCTATGATAAATTACATCACTATAGAAAAATTAAAGAACTCTAATATAAAGGCGATAAGAGTGGACAAAAAAATCCCTCATTTAAATAAAAAATGGATACAAACTAAAAGGGCATTGGGAATTAAGGCTGTCTACTTTATTCTCAAGCGATTTTATAATGAGGAAATGAAGGTAATAGATCATGATCACGATTGGGTCCTAATGACAAAAGGAAGATCCAAATCCAAGGTCATAAAAGACAAAATCCTTGATATCGAGTTACACAAGCTAGAGGCAACATAAGAGACGTGGAAGCTATCATGCAAAATGCTAGATAACAAACATGATTTACCACAAGGTGAAGAAACTTGAAATGTAAGGTGTCAAAAAGACAAAGCAAAATGACGTAAGCAGTTACGTCGAAGGAGATAAAAGAGAATCTGATCTCTTTCAACTTTTCTCTTTAGTCAAAAAGAGAAATCATATCATGTCGGCCATTAGCATTATTGAAGGACGAAAAAAGAAAAACAAATTTCTGAAGGACTTCCCGATGAAATAAAAAATTGTAAAAAGATCCCTCCTTAGATCTATAAAAGGAGAGGAATTTCTCAGAATAGAGGCAGACTAATCTTTCTTAGAAACATCCATTTAAGAAAAATGTGAGGTACCTCTAGAGAGAGTGAGTAGTAACTTCTCCCATCAGGGAAAAGTATTTCTTAAATATGTTGTGAGTATATATATAATAAGTGTGGTTTGATTATAAAAATTATAGTATGAAATAAAAAGTTGCTTTTTATACCTCTCTTCTTAAAACTCCATTAATAGTCCTAAGTGAAGGTCAAGGAAGAACATTAAAGCCGAGGTTAGGGCGAAAACACTGTTCATAGCTTAAAGGGAGAACTACAGTGGTAGTGATAAGGACTGTTCATCGATCAAAAGGAAGGAAGGTATACACGCAAGCTTTTTCTTACATATTATTAATTTTACAGGAAAAATATAACTTGTTATATGTATACTTAGACATAAGAGGAAATGCTTAGTACCTACAGGGAATTTTAAAAAATTGATATAATCATGAAGCATCTCAGTATTTTATTCATGCTATGAAGCATATACAATGCCATGTGCATTCAATTAGAAGGAGAGCATGGAAACATCGCATAGCTATCCATCATATGTCTAAGGCTACTCTTATATGGTTAGTAGTGGCTCCTGTTTTGATTAACACTTCTTGAGATTTCCACTCTGTTCCATTGTAGATTCTTCCCATTATTCTAGTCATATTTGGATTATCTAGAATTCTTTTAGGATATCTATTAGAAATACTTTTAGGAAAAAGGTAAAAGCCAAGCAATACAAAAGGATGATAAATCCAAAAATGAAGAAAAAATTATGAAAAAAGAAAACTCTAACAAAGTTCTGTCAGGAACAAAAGTTTTTTCTTCCTTTCAGGTTGGAAGACAACATCCTAAAGAAGAGCAATATCTAGCCTTTACAAAATTCATTTATAATCTCCCAGAAGAAAGCGGAGAAACATTTGGAGTACTGGGCTCAAACAGTCTATTCCCAAGAATCTCCATATTTCCAAATGGATCCCCAAGGTTCACAGCCCAATTATTCAAATTCAGGTATTTAGACAGAGTATATGCCAAGGCAGAACTAAATAAATTATCATAATTACCTAAACAATTAGTTGATTCGATAAAAATTATGCCCAAGGCGAAGGAGTCAATTGCAGATTCTTTAGCGTTTCTATGGAATGCAAAAATGAACAAGTATATTATCCTACGATAAATTACATCACTATAGAAAAATTAAAGGACTTTAATATAAAGGAGATAGGAGTGGACAAAATACTCCCGCATTTAAATAAAAAATGGATACAGACTAAAAGGGCATTGGGAATTAAGGCTCTCTACTTTATTCTCAAGCGATTTTACAATGAGGAAATGAAGGTAATAGATCATGATCACGATTGGGTTCTGATGACAAAAGGAAGATCCAAATCCAAGGTCATAAAAGACAAAATCCTTGATATCGAGTTACACAAGCTAGAGGCAACAGAAGAGACGTGGAAGGTATCATGCAAAATGCTAGATCACAAACATGATTTACCACAAGGTGAAGAAACTTGAAATGTAAGCTGTCAAAAAGACAAAGCAAAATGACGTAAGCAGTTACGTCAAAGGAGATAAAAGAGAGTCTGATCTCTTTCAACTTTTCTCTTTAGTCAAAAAGAGAAATCATATCAAGTCAGCCATCAGCATTATTGAAGGACGAAAAAAGAAAAACAAATTTCTGAAGGATTTCCCGATGAAATAAAAAATTGTAAAAAGATCCCTCCTTAGATCTATAAAAGGAGAGGAATTTCTCAGAATAGGGGAAGACTAATCTTTCTTAGATACATCCATTTAAGAAAAATGTTAGGTACCTCTAGAGAGAGTGAGTAGTAACTTCTCCCGCCAGGGAAAAGTATTTCTTAAATATGTTGTGAGTATAGATATAAATAAGTGTGGTTTGTTGTAAAAACTATAGTATGAAATAAAAAGTTGGTTTTTATACCACTCTTCTTAAAACTCCATTAATAGTCCTAAGTGAAGGTTGCGATCTTCAGCCTTTAGGAAGAACAGTGAAGCCGCGGTTAGGGCAAAAACATTGTTCACAGCCTAAAAGGAGAACTACTGCGGTAGTGATAAGGACTGTTCATCGATCAAAAAGAAGGAAGGTATACACGCACGCTTTTTATTGCATATTATTAATTTTACAGGCAAACTATACCTTGTTATATGTATACTTAGACATAAGAAGAAATGCTTAGTACCTACGGGGAATTTAAAAAATTTGATATAATAATGAAGCATCTCAGTATTTTATTCATGCTATGAAGCATATACAATGCCATGCGCATTCAATTTAAAAGAGAGCATGGAAACATCACATAACTATCCATCATATCAATAGAGCCCTTCCTGAAATGGAAAAATCTTATTTAAGCACCTTCTTAACATCTACAAAATTGATTATAGCTGTTCATGAAATGAAATTGCTTAGAATAGATGAGTATTTTGCTTATAAAGATGCTCAAAGAATTTTAAAAAATTATGTGGTTTATACTGCATAAATTCCGCAACTCTGTTTTAAATGTTTTAAAAACAGCTGTAAAAATAATTGTATCAGAGCCAAGGATCTAATGGAACTAGATTTTACTCTAGTAAATCCTATATGGTATATAGAAGAAAAAATCTTAGTAACCATACTACAGGTAATTAAAAAATTAGATTAAGATTTAAAAAGAAAAATTATAAAAATTATTACTCTAAGAAATAAATCTAAAGAAGAATTTTATGAAATAAATTATAATTATCCTGAAGGAATTATATATGACATGGATACATCTGATTATTACTTTTCAGAATAGATAAAAAATGAGTATAAGAGAAATCTTAGAACTTATGAAAGACTTAATAGAAAGTCATAAACAAATAGCCTTAAGACTAAAAATGATAGAAATATAAATTTCATCTGTTAAAGAAAATATACCAGGAAGAATTAAAAGTATAATTGAAAAAACAGAAAAATTTGACAAAAAAATTAGTCAAAAATACATAAATGAATTACTAGCAAAAAAATTTGCAAGTAAAAACACTTATAAAAAAGGAAGTATGGATGAAATATTAATCCAAAAATTCCTAGAAAAACAGAATCTAGAAGAAGAAGAAGATCAAGAAGACAATCAAAAAAAGGATCTAAGAATTGAAGAAAACAAATCATCAGAATGAATGAATTAGATGAACTAGTTTATGCAATGGAAGATCTTAATCTTTCAGAACAAGAATTAAAAGTATTTATGAATAAAGGGGAAACAGGAGGACCCCAAGGAAAATTTGAAAAATTTAAATCTATTAAAGAAGAATGGCAAGAGCAAGAAAAAGACGAACAAAATTTTGCAAATAAAGCAAAAAAGAACAAATATTTTATAAAACAATATCATAATAGTGATAAATCCAAATTCATGCCTAATAGATTCCCAACAGGAGACATTGGAACCCACTTTCTAGATCTAGATTGTAAATGAGATCCAGAAACAAGTCTAGACTTATGGTCTCAAAACATGCTCCTATATTTCTTACTAGGAAAAGGAAATTATACAGATGAACAAAAATACATCATCATGATTAATACTTTTACAGGAAAAGTAAATGACCGGTTCTCAAGATTAACAAAAGATGCAAAGAAAATAATAAAAAAATGATACCTTAGAAGGTTTAAAAAAGTCTTTACAAGAAGGTATAACAAACCTAAAATAATATATAGCAAATGAATTCTTTGGAGGACAAGGAAGCCCCATAGACAATAGAGAAAGGATAAGAACAATAGCTCAAGAGCAATTTAAAAATTACAAATCTGTAAAATGAGTTATATTCAAGAATACACTTGTGAATTCGAAGAATATTACTACAAAATAGTTGATAGTGGTAAAGAAATGTTACCATATCTTGAAAAATACTATAAAAAATTACCAAGCTTTTGGGCAAAATACTTCAGAGAAGAATATGAAAAGGAAAATAAAAAAGGCGATACTCTTGGTCAAAGAATAAGCTTCTTAAAAAATAGACTAGGTTAGTTATGTATGTCACATAACATACAAAGAAAAGCTAAAAGAATAAATACACAAATTTATTGTTTAGATACAAATGCAGCCACCCAATGGGGATGTAACAATGAACAACCTTATAAAAAGAAAAAAACTTAGAAAAGGTTTAATAAAAAGGAAAAACATCTCTAAACAAAATTATATACCAGGAAAGAGATATTACCAAAAGAAAAAAGACTTTAAAAGAACAAGACCTGCAGAAAAATGCAAGTGTTACAATTGTGGCGAAGAAGGCCTTAAAAGTTATGAATGTAACAAAAAAAGGGTAAAAGTATCAAAAATTGACAGAATTGAAATTGATTAAGATCTTGAGTCAATAAAATCAATAGGAAGCAAAGACTTCTTTGAATAATTATATGAAGAATATTTTACAGATTCCAATGAATCAGAATAAGGAAATACAAAAAGAAGAAGATAATTCAGTTCATATATTAGAGACTAGAAAAGAACATAAGGGTTATGCCCTAAAAGCAACTTTTGATGGAGAAATTTTCAGAAAAATCCAAGGATTAAAACTAAATCTAAAAATCGAAGATAATTTATTAAACAAGATGCAAAGAATTTTTTCTAGAAATAAAATATCTTATCATGAATATCAAGAAATTGAAAAGGTAATAGAAATTACCCAAACCACAGGAAAACATAAATTAAACCTGTTAACTAAACCAATGATTGATCAAATACTTAGAAAAATTCCTGAAAAGAAAATGAAAAAAATGAACTATGTCCATTTAGGTGGAATTCAAATACTAGTGAAATCAACCTTCAAAGAAGGAATTAATTGTCCCATAGTCATAAATCTCTTAGATAAAAGATTTATTAATGCAAGAGAAGGAAATCTTGGTATAATTGAAGGAAATTTAGCTTATACTAAGCTCCTATTCACATACTACCCAAAGTATTGTATTTCACTAAAAGTTGCAGACTTTAATGACGCTTTAAGTCTGCACTTCCAAATCAAGAGACAAGATCTTTTCAAACCAGGAAACCATATAATGAGTATTTATTATCAAGCATTATATACGGTTACGAACTCCAATTATAGAAAGATATAAAAAAATAAAGGATTGATCGAAATTGATCAAGAATGCACAGGAATAGCAAGAATTATTGAAGCAGAAATTCAGAATGCTCAAATTCCAGAACAATATGAAATTGAGTTTGGAAAAACTCAAGAAATAGAAATTATTAGTAGTATTAACTCTAGACTTTCAATCTATTATGGAAGAAATTCCATTAGAAAAAGTATTTCTAATAGATATCCTAAAAGAATTCTAGATAATCCAAATATGACTAGAATCATGGGAAGAATCTACAATGGAACAAAGTGGAAATCTCAAGAAATGTTAATCCAAACAGGAGCCACTGCCAACCATATAAGAGGAACCTTAATAGACGGATTACAAATCCACGAAGGAAATCCCTATAATTACAAAACATTTGAGGGAAACTATTTTAGTTGTAAAAATATTATAAATTTACCAATACAACTGGATACAATAAGAATAATAGTTCCTTGTTATATCACCAATCACGAAAGTGGTCAAGATCTTATCTTAGGAAATCTTTTCTTAAATTGTCTAGAAGACTATAGTATTGGAAAAAATGGTGTAGAGATGATCTACAAAAATGAAACATGTTTTATACCAAAAATATAGATGCCAAAAGAAACTTCTTTTAAAATATCTGTTTTCATAGAAATTACTTTCTATGATACCAAAATAACAACCTGTTGCACAATAGACAACGGATCTGAAGCAAGTTTAGCTAAGTCTTTTGTTATAAAAGAATGGGATATAAACAAAAGCAATATATCTATGATTGGAATTACAGGAGACAAAGAAAAGCTCTCTCAGTCCAAATAAAAAGTAGAAATAATTTTAGGATCTAAAATTGTTTCTATAAATAAATTATTTGCCTACGATAAGCTAAAAACAGATTTATTATTAGGGAATGATTTCTTACAACAATTTCAGGATTATCATCAAACACTGTATGTGATAAGCCTTAGAACCCCTTGCGGACATTTTATCAAAGTCCCAAGAAAACAAAATCCTTATATTATTGAAAAGGATAACAAAAGAAGATACTTAGAAAGCCTAAGAAAAATCTCTTGTAAGTGTCTTAACTTAGAGAAAATTAAAGAAAACCTACAAAAATCATATGGAGAAAATCCACTTGAGAAATGGGAACAAAATCATGAAAGGGCAACTTTAACACTAAAAGACCCTACCATTATTATTAGGGTAAAACCTATGCTCTATAATGAAGACGATAAAACTGAATTTAAAATTCAGATTAAGGAATTACTCAATCTAAAGTTAATAAGGATGAGTAAAAGCCCCCATAGTAGCCCAACATTTATGGTAAGAAATCATGCTGAAATAAAAAGAGGAAAAGCTCGTATGGTTATAAATTACAAAGAGCTTAATAAAAATTGTATATTTGATGGATACTTTATCCCAAATAAAAATAACTTAATTAACCTAGCTAAAGGTAAGAACTACTTTTCAAAATTCGATTGTAAAAGTGAATCATGGCAGATAAAATTAGCAGAGGAATCTATTCCACTAACTGCTTTCAGTACACCTAATGGTCATTATGAATGGATAGTAATGCCATTTGGGCTAAAGAATGCCCCTCAAATATTCCAAAGAAAAATGGACAAGATATTTTCTGATAAAGAATTTCTATTGGTCTATATAGATGACATATTAATTTGCTCTAAAACATATGAAGAGCATTTAACTCATCTAAAGAAATTTTCAGACATCTGCTTAAAGAATGGAATAGTCCTAAACCAGAAGAAGGTAGATATAAACAAAAATGAAATAGAATTCTTAGCAATGATAATTTCAAAAAATGGGATTGAGCTCCAAGCCCATATCTCAAAAAAGATCACAGAATTTCCTGACAAATTAACAACCAAAGAAGAAATACAAAGGTTTCTTGGATGCCTCAATTAGGCAGGTGAATTTATTCCAGATTTAGCAAAGAAAAGAAATTTACTGCAAAATCTTATAAGAAAATCCAACAGACTTGGTTGGACCGAAGAACATACACAATGTATAAAACACCTAAAAGAAAAATGCTCTAAGTTACCAAAACTTAGATTACCAGATGAAAATGACAATTTAGTATTACAAACTGATGCGTCAGATTATCAATGGGGAGCTTTATTGCAAACAGATCTAAATGAAATTTGCAAGAACACAAGTGGTACTTTTAACGATGTAGAAACAAGATACTCTACTAATGAAAATGAGTTATTAGCAATTGTCAGAGGAATCAGAAAATTTTCAGCATTCTTTTTACCAAAATTATTTATTATTAGAACTGATAATACGCAGGTATCAGGACTAATTTTTAACAAACTTCCATCAGAACTGCAATATAGGAGATTACATAGATTGCAGGTTCTATTATCATTTTACTCATTCAAGATAGAACATATTAAAGGAATTGACAACTCTTTTGCAGATTTTCTGTCGAGAAACGTTCAGTATGGACAAACAAGCACAAACCTTAGTCAATAGGGTATTTGAAAAAATGAATTTGGTGTCTGATTCAATTGATGACAAAAGCCAAAAGTTATACAACATCAGAGATGATTTAATGAGCTTATCGGAACATTAAGAAAATTGCAATCCGAAATTAACCAATTAAGCATTGATCAAGCATAAAACATGAATGAATTCCTGTTATTATGCGAACATTTGGACACACGTCCAAAAAAGGAATTGCAATCCTAGAGGGAATATTAATCCCAAAAAAGTGGTAGGAAATGTCCCAGTAGCACCTAGTGCCAAAAACATCTCATCGGTAAGCATAGATCTTGAGTCAATAAAATCAATAGGAAGCGAAGACTTCTTTGAATAATTATATGAAGAATATTCTACAGATTCCAATGAATCAGAATAAGGAAATACAAAAAGAAGAAGATAATTCAGTTCATATATTAGAGACTGAAGAAGATCATAAGGGTTATGCCCTAAAAGCAACTTTTGATGGAGAAATTTTCAGAAAAATCCAAGGATTAAAACTAAATCTGAAAATCGAAGATAATTTATTAAACAAGATGCAAAGAATTTTTGCTAGAAATAAAATATCTTATCATGAATATCAAGAAATTGAAAAGGTACTAGAAATTACCCAAACCACAAGAAAACATAAATTAAACCTGTTAACTAAACCAATGATTGATCAAATACTTAGAAAAATTCCTGAAAAGAAAATGAAAAAAATGAACCATGTCCATTTAGGTGGAATTCAAATACTAGTGAAATCAACCTTCAAACCGGTGTCGGCATATCCATGCTTACCGATGAGATGTTTTGGCACTAGGTGCTCGTGGGACATCTCCTGCCACTTTTTTGGGATTAATATTCCCTTCAGGATTGGAATTACTTTTTGGACGTGTGTCCAAATGCTCGCATAATAACAGGAATTCATTCATGTTTTCTGCTTGATCAATGCTTAATTGGTTAATTTTGGATTGCAATTTTCTTGCTTGTTCCGATAAGCTCATTAAATCATTTGCAATCAGTCTATTAAGGTTCCTCTTATATGGTTAGCAGTGGCTCCTGTTTGGATTAACATTTCTTGAGATTATATATATATATATATATATATATATATATATATATATATATAAAACA